>BQNB010065792.1:9257-34806 GCA_026074375.1 Tanacetum coccineum | reverse complement strand
ATTAGGGTTTCCTTGGTGTATAAAAGGAACCCTAGTCATAGTTATTTAAAATATATCAATATAGATCAATATAGATCAATATAGATCAATATAGATCAATATAGATCAACATAGTTCAATAGAGATCATCTTAGCAATCATAGTCTTTATAATCTGTAATCTAGTAAGATTCAAGTTATAATATAAAGTTCTCTTGTGTTTACTTAATACTGTTCTTCTTAGCATTGTTGATTAGTTTCCGCATAATCAATAGTGTCAATCAGTGTTTCATTATTGTTGCTTTGAATTTATCTAAAGTAACAAACCCTTTGCAAGCTAAAGGTTCAAGATCTATTTAGTAAGGGATCCAACAAAGACCTTTATCTTATTTACTTTAACCGTGTACTCATCAACTATTTTGAACTCTATGTCGATCTCGCCTGATTGATTTACTCCTTGTCTCCGAAGACGAGTTTTAAACACTCGTTCCATGCTCATTACAGCACCGGCATCATCATGTCATCCACCACCTTGAAGAAATTTGTGAGTACGCGTATTGCATCCGAAATTATTAAGTAGGATGATTTATAATCTCTTTATTTGAAAAGATTGGGACGCCTCTTCATTTAAATAAATAAATTGTAAATCACTGAACCATAAGTTTATCAATTAATTATTTACATAAATTAGGATGCTTCTTTATGCAAATAATAAATTATAAATAAGTGGGCTTAATGGTATCCAATATGACACGAGTATGAACTCAAACCTGATAATCACCGAAATCCGTTAATAAGGTCTAGAAACACAATCGCGTCTTACTACTCCGCAAAAATATTAAGGCCTCACTTGAACTACCTTATCTCATTCTCAAGTTATTACTTTTGCCGTCACAAATCCCTATAATCATGAACTGTTTGTGGAGCTAACCGACTTGTGCACTCTTGAGCTAATGAATTTGATACATCCTGGAACTAACGACTACGTGCAATATTTCACCGCCTATCGTATAAGCTCTCCCGCGAGCTCCTCCCATTTGTTGACCTTTATTCTAGGGATGTTATTTCTCAAAATGTCCTCACTTTCCGCATCCTATTACCTTTTGTTATAGTTATTGTTGCTATGTATTCTTTTACTTATGATTCAAGACTCCATATGTTTGTGTTATGATTTTCAAATTATTAAAGTGAATATTTATTTTAATGAAGATTTTTGATGATTTCGGATATATATTTGTTCTTGTTGAGAGTATGTGAGATTTTTGAGTTGCAACAAAGATGGAAATGAGGTTAGGCTAGTATTATAGTGGTTTTGGTCGATTTAGTTTTGGTGTAAAAGAATTTTAGATAGTTGGGAAAATATGACGGCGTTATGGTCAGGTTATGGTCAAGTTTATGGTCAAGTCTACGGGGGATTTAGAAAAATATAGTTGCTAGTCTGAATTCTAAATGAGGGTAAACGGACGTTTAAAAATGTTTCGAAAAGTTTATTAAGTGTCGAAAGTCTTTGAAAATATTCGTGGAGCTTCTTAATATTAATACGAAGGTTTATGAATTTTCTAAAAATGATAAGTCGTTGCCGTTGGTCATTTCTAAATATAGCAAGTTTATATATACATATATATTTAGCGAGCTAAGGATTTTGCTTAGACGCTAGGGTTTCACTAATTCGTTTTTTTTTTAAATATGGGAACGATTAAATTAGGGGATGTTATTAACGTCCCGAAACTAAAAACTTTCATAAAATAGAAACTTTCTATAAATAGTAACTTTTTGTAAGAACTCTTGTAACATCTTCATAAACATAATAAGTTCGTTAAGACACATTTTTGTTGACTAAACTAAATCACAAACATATATGGTTGTCAATTTTGTTCTTAAACGTTGTGTGCAGCGTTTCTTTATTACTATTATTTCTCGTTCTTTGGCGCATCTATTTATTAGGTTGCGGTTAGAGCCGTTCGGTTACACTTTATTCGCATCGTCTGCTTATGGTGTGTTGAGTCATGATTCATCCTCGTACTTCCTAAGTAAGTTGAATACTTACATTCATTAGCCTCGTCCGATATTGATCGTCGAACCTTACAGACATCAGAAACTAGACTCTGCCCTTAACCATTTGAAGCATTATGCAGACATACCCACGCGCCTACACTTCCCCTTTGATATTTTCACTAGTAAGGGACTTTCTTTATAACGCGTTTATATCAATCATAAAACTTGTAATGATATTTTTTTCTTTTAAAAATACTTATTCTAATGGGTTGTATGTCCTGGTCAAACCTAGCCAAAAATTTATGTATATTAAGAGGTGTCGAAACATCGAAATTTGGCTGAACAGAGTTATCAATGTCATGTTTAAAACTGATTTACTGAATCTTAAATCTTTTCTTGGTCACGCAATCGGTTAACTCAAATCGAATCCCGGGACGGGATTCCTTTAAGAGGTGGGTATTGTCACACCCGGTAATTTTCAGAACTTTCAATTACTATTTTACCCTTTGACTTTTTGATTCCGACTTGACTTTTTGACTTTTTGACCTTTTACGGTCACATAAAAACGATTACCGCGTAGCCGGTAAATTTTTTTTGAAACGTATTTAAATAATAAATCATAATTACTATTATTATCTCTCATTTACAAATTTATTTTTCAAACTTATTTGACTTGAAAACGAGAAGATATATGTTATTCTTAAGTTGACTTATCAAAAATGACCCACGAAAATGAGTTACTAATTATGGATTATACTAGCATTTAACATAAAACGACATTCCGGACAACTTTTCTGTTTTACCCGAGACACGAAACTAAGCATAAAATGACTAAAATAGCCTCGCAAAGTTTTGAACACCGCACGCAACGCGTACCGACACAAAAATAATTAAATTTATATTTAATTATCACTTTTTATTAAATAAAAATATTTAATAAAATTATTTTACATTTTTTTCAAAAACGTTTGTTCAAAAACGCGAATGCTCAAATTAAAGTTTTATTTTTACGGACAACGCTTGCCCAATGGTTACCAAATAAATAATAAACGTTTTAAAATATATTTTGATAAAAACATTTATAAAATACTAGTCATGTAAATATTCAGTTTTCATGGAAAAATTATTTTGAACGCAATGGCGCAACTTTCGTGTTTTAATTCAACCGTTAACTAGCCTAATCGAGCCCTGAACCATTAGTTAACAAAAGATTACGCTTTTGGTCCCTGTGGAAATATTTACACCATCAACACTAGACTAATTGAGGCTTGCCACATTTATTTTATACTTTTAGCTATATATAGAAAACCATTTAGGGTTTCACTCATTATTCAAAACCCTAAACACACACACATATCATCCTCCTTATTTCCTCTCTTTTTTCGGCGACCCCCATCGGATTCCGACGCCGTCATCGGATTCTGGCCACCCACCACATCGATCGCCGCCATCACCACCACCTCTATCTCCTCGCCACCATCCTCATCACTCCATCATCACCGCTGTCACTACACCGAGCACCACCACCTTCCTCTACCACCATAGCCGGTGCACCACAACAATCATCCACCACCTCGTCGCCACCACCTCGTCGTCTTCATCCCCACCACGACTACCAACAGTCGCCACCACCATCGGCTGCCGCACCAAGATGCCAACACCTCGTCACCACACCACCTCCACACCACCACGACCACGTCACCACGAAAAGGGTGTGTTTGGTTTTTCTTGTCACCAACCGAAACCACCACCTTCACCTCTTTTTTTATGAGTTTGGATTGGTTACCTTTTTATTTTTAAAACTAAATGAAGTTTGGCTTTGTTAGTTTTAAGCTTGTTTCATTTTATTCGATTTAGTTTTCTTTTTGGTTCTTGTGCTTCGGTTGATATACACGACCCAAATAGGGTGTTTGTTTTTGTGGTAAACTGCCAAAGGGTGCGTTTGGTTCTGGGTTTAACAACCACATAAAGGGGTGTTTGGGACTGCAGTTAACTCCCAACAGGGGTGTTTGGTTCAACCCTTAAAGGCATGTTTGGTTTATTTATTTTGTTCTTATTCGATCTAATCTAAATATATATAGTTTGAAACACACGGATAATTGCAACATTTATTGATTAAGGGAAAAACGTTGAGTTTTGTAAAAATGGGAAAACGTTGTATAAACGAATAGGTCATGCCGAAATTTATAGAAATTTCTATACTTAGTATTTTTCGTTTAAAACTTTTATTATCTTGGAAACCCGATAAAAAGGATTAATTTATATAGTTTTTTTTAGAGTATTAAAATTGTAATTATACAATAAACCAGTAAATAAACGGAAGCTACACTTTTACAATCGAGACAACTAGTTTAGTTAAAACGCGTAACGAAATCTTAAATTATAAAATATTATTTTATAATTCTCGACTAATAGATAAAATAATGAGTTTGTAAAAACTTTAAAAACGTCAATTATTTAATTCGTAACTATAAAACGTGTGTTTAATTCTAAACGAGAACTCTTTATTAATCTAGTTAAGTGATTTCTGAAAACGTGTCGAATTAAATTGTTACAATTATTTTTCTCACGTTTCTTATATAATACTTGTAAAGTATTATATACTGCGACTTATTCTCTTTGTTGTTTGTCTTTATTATATAATGCATTATATGAATTATATAATTGTTCATTTTTCATATGTAATATATACGGAATATATATTACATACTTTGCGTTTGCTATTCGATATATTTTATTTAACTAACCACCAAACTCATAAAACTTGAAATCTAAATACAATTATCAACATGTCGCGTTGATGTACTAATCCATCGAAAAACTCAAATTTATCATCCTAAGTTAGTGGGATATAGCCGTTAAGTTAAGCTGCATCTTCTTGGTCGAGTCGTTCCGTTTTCCGTCTGTGATGTGCTTATTATTTTCATTTCTGCTAATTGTTCTACAACATCAAGGTGAGTTTATAGCCCCATATTTTTACTCGTTTTGAATAAATATTTTATTATCTTTTAGGGTGAGAACATGCTCGTTTACAAACTTGTTTACTCTAATGATTTCAAACTCTTATAAATGTTCGTTTGCAAACTCGGTTACATGAATGATATCACATTTTGTTTTACTTATGGATGCAATTACTTAAAGCCTTTCTTTTGGAAATACATTGGTTGATTTTACTATGGACACTAGTATCTTGATCTGCTTTCCCTGTTTATGTGTTGCCTATGTTACGAATAGACACTAATGCCCGAACTATCATGAAACGTTAATTTTCTTAACCGACCGAACTAGTTAAGTGAGCGTGAGTGTTATAAATAGATCTATTGGGACTAATTATCCCTATCCGGGTAAGTAGCGCTTACTAGTTTTGGTGGTCCCGAACAAACGGATATATACCATGTCAGATTTTTAATGGGTGATCTTGGTCGGATACCTTTAGGGCGAGGAATTCTATTTGGCATATAAAATGCTTCCTTTTAAATTGAGCTTCGGTGTCATGAGCTTAGTGCAACAGTAAATTCCTTTTAATGTGAAGTTGTATTTGTTATAACTGTCACATATGTTCTATAACTTGTGGTCCATACTGCTTTTGGTTGAACGTATCTGATTTCTAAATGCTTTTCATAATACTTTGAGTGAAGTTGTATTCACTAAATGTTTTTTATCCTCATAAATGTTTTACTTAAACCTATGAATTAACTCAACTTTATGTTGACCGTTTTTAGCATGTTTTTCTTAGGTATTTAGCTTTGGACTTCTTGACGTGCTATGTGGAGTTTACGTGTAATATGATACCTTTATCAAGAATTTATTATCATTCATACTTGTTGTCTTTTGAAAACCAAATTATGCTTCCGCTATATTTTATTTCGATTTCGCAAATGTTTAATTTCTTTTAAATCTTGTAAAACTTATCTATTTTTAAACAATGCAACGAGTTATGATTTTCAAAACGTCCATTAGTGGTCGTTCTCTTGTGCCTTGAGTTCGAAATATGATGATGTCACGCCCCCGGACACGTATTCTGTCCAGGCCCCGTCTGGGGTTATGACAAATGTGGCTGGAGCATTACATAATCCGAAAGGAATTCGCCTATAAGCGTATGTACCAAAGGGACATGTGAATGTTGTTTTTTCTTGATCCATAGGATCAATAGGAATTTGGAAATATTCGGAAAAACTATTAAGGAAATAGAAATATTTATTTCCTGCGAGTCTTTCCAACATTTGATCCATAAACGGCAAAGGAAAATGATCTTTTGCGGTTGCTTTATTGAGTTTACGTTAATCGATGCATATTTGCCAACTTGTAACGGTTCTTGTTGGGACAAGTTCATTATTTTCGTTTGTGACTACTGTAATACCGCCTTTCTTTGGTACACAATGAATAGGACTAACCCAAGGACTATCGGAAATCGGATAAATAATACCGGTATTCAAGAGTTTCACGATTTCTTTCTTAAGAACTTCTTGCATATTTAGGGATTTAACCTTCTCTGTTTTTAGACAACTGGTTTTTTGTCATCCAGAAGCTGTATCTTGTGTTTGCAGAATAATGGGCAGATACCAAGAATGTCTGTTGTTTTCCAAGCAAATGCTTCTTTATGTTTTTAATGACAAATACAAGTTTGCTTTTGTTTTGAGTAGAGAGTTGAGATGATATGATTACAAGAAGAAAATAGGGTTCTTCCAAAAATACATATTCCAAGTTATCAGGAAGAGGTTTGAGTTTGAGATCTGTAAGAGGTTCCTCGAGAGATATCTTGATTTTACAATCTATGTTGATGGTGATTTTCTCAAATTTCGGTTCTTCTTCATCTGACTCAGAGTCATAGTCTTCATTTGAATCCATTGCTATGAATTTATCGAATTCAGAAAAGATTTATTCTTCGAGAATGGTTCCTTCAATGGAATGGAGGATTTTACTTCCTTTGTTTAGTAGAGCGTCGAAATCTTCTTCTAAGATTTCATCAATCACACCGATGCTAAAACATGTATCATTGTTTGAATAAGAGTGTTTAATGGCAGAGTCAATATTAAAGATCATTCGTTCAGTCCCAACTCCAAGATTAAGTTGTTTCTGTTTAACTCGAATTACTGCATTAGCAGTGTGAAGAAAGGGTCGTCCTAAGATGAGAGGAACTTTGCTATCTTCTTCCATTTTGAGAATAACAAAATCGGCGGGGAAGGTGAATTTACCAACTTCAATGAGCATATTTTCAGCTATTACAACAGGGTATTGGAATGATCGGCAAGCTAATCTTACGCTCATTTTGGTAAGCTTAAGAGTTTCGAGAGATAGTTTTGCATATAAGGAATATGGCATAAGGTTAATGCTAACACCAAGGTCGGCTAAAGCATTACAGGAGAAAGTTTTATTAAAGTTGCACGGAAAAAGGAAACTTCCGGGGTCTCTAAGTTTAGGTGAACTTTGTTTTGAATCATTCCTGAACTTTCATCACTTAGAAAAGCGGCATAAATTTGTTCGATTTTGTGTTTGTTGCTTATTAGTTCTTTAAGAAATTTACCATAGTTAGGCATTTCGGCTAAGACGTCGACAAGAGGTACGTTGATTCGTACGACTCGGATCATGTCGAGGTACGGTTGAGTTCGTACGACAGCGGAAGCATCTACAGGAAATTTTTCCGTATTAGGTGTCCTTCATTTCTTATATTTGTCACAGGCGTTGAGGGAGAGATGGGATTTTTTGTTTTGTATAAGGTTTGGGTAACGGATGTTTCTTTGACAGTTTACGGAGGTTGACATTTTTTGGTTAGTGGTGCAGGTTCATCATTCTTCATTCATTCACTTGTATAATTAAATATCGAAGTTAATGAGGGGTTTTCAGAATTGTTTTTGTTGATCATTTGTCACATACAAGATCACACCCCACCAAGGAGGAACCGTGATGATTACCAATTTGTCACACCCCACCAAGGCGGAACCGCGAGGTGTAACATATTAATAAACATCACACAAGATGATAGATAAAACACCATACATGAATTTAGATAAAAGAAAGTTATCCGAATTACAGCATTACAAAGTACAGGTTTAAAAGTACAAAAGTAAACATGGTTGTTTTTCTTCTGAACATGGATCACCCAAAAAACAATAACTTGGAAGAAAATAGACATCTTGATCTAGTTCAAATGCAACCACACTAAGATTCCACCTTAAGAATGTCACCTGAAAAGCATGATAAAAATGGTTAACTATCAAAATAGTTGGTGAGCTCTCAAGATTATGTACACAAAATGTAGTTTAAAAAAAATGAGTAGATGACCAAACATAGTTCCCAATTCAATATCAAGTTTCCAAAACAAGTCGTTAATCCAAACTGATTCAAATTTCCAAAGATAATTTTCGTTACCCAAAGTAACGTAATATAAATCAATGTATATGTATGTTATAGTGTTTATGCGAGGCACTACTTAAACGTATTTAGCCTAACCGGTTCCAACATTCCAATCAAGTTTCAGTTGTATAGTGTGGCACAAACACTTAGTTACTATGCAACATTGTACGGGGAGTGAGGAGGAGCTATTAATAAAAAAAAAAAAAAAAAACAAAAAAAAAAAAAAAACACCCAAATCTTAATAGCGCTTATCCATAGTATAACGTTCTCAATCCGATGAAGGGGATAATGTGTTAAAAGTAGTGGCGGGCCTCATGCATCAAACACATACATATCATAGTTTTACAGTTTCAAAGTTCAACACGTTTTCAAAGTTTAAACAAGTTCAAATCAAGTCCATAGTTCAAAACAAGTCAGTTTCAAAATATAGCTCAAAAGTATTAATTACTAAAAGTCATTGCATAACAAAACGACACATCATGCTTTTTCATCACAGATTCATTTACATATTGTAAAAGGGGAATGTGAGAAACTCACCGTAGATAAGAGTATCGATCAAGAAAATCAATAAAGGAAGAAGAATGACAACAACGATCTCAACCGCGACCTATAAAAATAGTGGTCCGTGTATAAGAAAATATAGTTATGTGAAAATACATATTTCGCAATGATATGGAATAATAATATATATACCTACACGTATGATAAATTATATCGAAGATGCCATGATCAAGACACAACTTATTATTCCCACAACTTACGTTTTCTGAAAATTTACCGGTTTTTCTAGTCGCTTGACGACGCTTAAAGAAATACTAAATGACCATAATCGCTGTTCATCTCTCATTTCTAACCACCTATATGTATTGTTAGACTACTGCAATTTTCCCAAAATTTATTGACAAGTTTAACCATTTTTCAAAAATACCACAACACAAGGTGTCCGAAACAGGGTCTGCTGGAACATTGAAAATGTTGGACACGATCAGACCCATTTAAACTTTTTAGAAAATTCTAGAAAAATTCTAGAAAATCATATACATTATGAACTTACTACTGCATAAACTTCACTAAAAAATATTATGTTTTTCTATGTCTGCTCACCACATTGTTACAGTCTAAATTCTCGTCCAGAAATGCAGTTTCGACAACTTTTCTTGTAAAATTATTTTGACCAACTTTTACTTACTGAAAATCCATGAGGCCACTTTCGTTGGAAAATAGACTCTTTGAACTTAGTTTTAGAATCAAGAAACTCTAGAAAAGATTTTCGGGTGAATTAGTTACAACGCACGCAAGTTAACCCAAAATTTTGCACAAAATCGCCTAATGCAGAATTTGACATAACTCGATTCCAAACTTCCGACGGACGTGAAAATTTTGTTTTTAAGAGTTACAATGTGACACCTCGAGAATTACCGTTCAATAATTTAGCCGTTTCCGTTTAGCGATTTGAATTTTTGAAGTTTCATTTAATATTTACGTGTAACCGGGAAGTATTCCCGCTTTTATCTGAGAACCGTCTCCGGGAGCGAATCAGAATGCCAAACGTTGTAGTATTTTGGCAATAGCCAAGTTTTTACATTTTATGACAATATTTAAAATTTCATAATTTTCGATGATACCATTTTTCGTTTCGCTACTTGCGTTAATCGTGGTTTGCTTATAACATGAGCTTATACATGTAAGACTTGGAAATTAAATCAAGTGGGAAGCACTAGCAATATAAAATGAAGAGAATCATTTGGTCCCCCCTCCCCTTTGTCTTGTTCGGCCCAAACAAACACCACATGCACCCTTGGTGAACAAGTTTGAATTCAAAACAAGAAGACAAGCCTTAATCACATGATTTGTTATAACTTGAATATGATTGGGAGATCAAATTGGTCCCCTCTCTTCCCTTGTCTCTTGTACACGACACACACACACACAAACACACTCTAGTGTGTGAAGCAACTTAGTTATATACCATATTTCATTTACATATTCATTCATAACACACACACACACACACACACACTTGTATTTGAGCTTTTCTTTTTCTCTCTTGCTCACCCTAACTCACGGCACAAACACAAACACATACAAAACCATACATTTTTCACTTTCAATCATTTACTTTTGAAGACTAGTTGAAGGTTTGATCTTTTAAGATCATTCGGGTATAAAATAAACAACGTTTGGGTTGTTCTTGATCTTTGTTCATCTCTAAAAACCATTTTTCTTTGTAAGTCTTCAAAACTTCAAATAACTTGTACTTCCTTACTTCTCTTGATGCATAAACCTTTGTTGTACAACTTGTTTTGTAAAAAGAATGATTTTGAAACTACATAAACCTTAAAAAGGTATACTTATGGTTCGAAATTTATAAAAATAAATATAAGGAAATCATAGTTTTATGATCGTGGTTATTTTAATGTGATAATATTTTTACTTTTGAGCTTATTGTATTTGGCTTATATTTGTGAGCTTATTTGAAAGCTTGTTGATTGTGTTAGTTTTAATACACTTGTAAAATATACTATAATAATAATATTCTAAAGAGTAATTAAGAAAATTACCAAGTTACCCTTGATAAAATTCACTCTCAAAAATATATAATACAATATATAATATATGTATATTATACCGGGTAAGAATGATCACCCGGGTCGTTTTCCCAACGACTTGTGCAATGGAAACCACGTTTAAGCTTGGATTATGATTTGAATGAGAAAATATATGATTTGATGATCTATTACTACTAAATAAAAGCAACAATTAAAAATGAACAATTAAAAGCAATTTAACACTTAAGCAATTAACGGGAAACAAATAAAACGCGACAATTAAGCTAATATATCAAAATTAAATCCTAAAAATGCAAACTAAATTTCTAAACCTAAAATAAGACAAAAGAAAATTTTAGGAAAAAGAAAAATATTTTTTTGATTATTTTGAATTTTTTATGAATTAAAATCTATTTAAATCTAATTAAATCCTAAAAAAATAAAAATAGCAAGTAATTGAAATTATATTTTTCCTAGATAAAACAAAGAAAAAGAAAATTTTAGAAAAAAGAATCACTATTTTTGGCTTTTTAGATTTTAAGATATGAATTTTCTAAGATTTAATACTAATTAAAAGCTTAAAAATAATAAAACTATTAAAAATATAAACCTAGAAAATTTTATAAAAATTAAACTAGAAAAAGAAAAAGTGCAGAAATTTATTAAAAATAAAAGCCCTAATTTTTACTTTTTTATTAAACTTTAATTAAACTAATTAAAAACTAAACCTAATTATTTATTAAAATTGAAAATTTAACTAACTATAACTAACAAAGGACTAACGATGCAAGTCCTTAAAGGACTAACAGTGCAAAACAAAGGACTAACGGATAAAACAAATAAAACTTAAAAGTTACACTTTCTACCCTGAGACCCAACCCCGACTTCAAACTAAGTCCATTTAGCCCAAAAATAAGTTCAATTTCGAACTGGCTTATTATGAAAAACTTATGAAATCAAAGTTGTAGAACAAGTGGTAGTGAAGAATTTTAACAAAAGCACCTCTAGCTGAAAGCCAATTATAAGCTCAAAAACAGCTTATCAATAAGCTAAAAACAGAAAGTGGGGGTTTTCCCTTGGTTTCACTTAAACAGCTAAAACAAGCTCAATTTAAGCTCAAATTGAAAAGCAAAAGGAGATCTAAGAAGCTTATGATATATTTAAACTAAAAATGAAAAGAAAACTTTGCTGAAAACACTTAACATTATCTGAAATTAATGCTAAATACTGAAAACTAAGCATAAAACTCAAAAAGCTTAAAATTAAGCTAAGCTCAATTACTTAATTAAGCTAGACAGAAGCTAAGCTTTTCAGAATTAAATAATCCTACTATAAGCTACTCAATTAAGTCATAAAAGCAATTACTATAAGCTAAGAAATCAAAAATTTAAAGCTAATCTAACCTTGCTACTGTTTTTGGTTTATTGGCTTTTTAGTGATTTTTAAGCTAAATTTTACCTAGGAATTTAAGCTAGAAGATGAAAGATAAGACCTATTATATATTAAACTGTATCTACTCTATACCCTACTTAAATTTTAGAGCCTAATACCTAAGTTTACCTAACTAAAATTAAACCAAAATTGACAGCAGGAACAGCTTAGGTGCCTGCTAAAACTTATTATTATTTTGAATTTATGCAACGGTGTTTATTTTTAAAACGTACCCTTAGAGGTCGTTCTTTATGCTTTGTACTTGAGATATTCAGATAAACGTCACGCCCCCGGACGCTAAATCAGACGGGACCTATTTGGGGGTGTGACAGATTGGTATCAAGAGCCAAGGTTATAGAGAACCAGGTCTGGACTATAACTAGTATGTGATCCTACGTGATTATGTGCCTTACGTGATTTTACATAGTACGTATACATAATTAAATACTTCGTAAATAATATATATGTATCAAATACTAAGTATAACTAATATTACTATAAGTATTTCTCATTTCATCCCATCATGTCGTACTCGATGACCCGCACATTCATTCGTTCATTTTGCATTCACCCAGTTACCCATTCACTCATTCATATGTTTGCATCATGCATGGTTGATATAAAGATGATTTATATAAACTTTGCTTGTGCAGGTCATGGCTATCTCATTTATTTCAGTTTCATCGGACTCATCCGAGGATAGCGTAGGGACACCTGCTGGATGAGTTATCTTGTTTGGTACTATCCCTACCACTATTCTCAACACCACACCAGTGATTACTCCACCCACTACTCAGACTGACACTACAGTGATACCCACAAAGTCTGATCCATCTGAGGATCCATCATCAGACCATATACCGCCATTACCAGCTATCTTACCATTTTGTATCTCGGCTGAAGTCACCACAACAGTTGATACACCTGATACACCACCATCACCTACTCATGGTACGCCTTTCACTGAGATTACCTCTTCTACCTAGAGATCACCTGTCATACCTCGTCGTCGAGTTATGATTCTAGCACCTGGACAGCCTATTCCTATATGGTTCGTATATACGCTACCTTTTAATGGGACAGGTACATAGGATGACTTACGAGGAAGAGGTTGGACCGTTTCTGTTCTAGCCAACTTGCTGTGAGACATTTGTCGATCTTTTCTTCATTCAGAATTATCTTTTCTCCAGATGATTCATCACGAGATTCTTCTTCAGATTCATCATCAGAGGCATCATCAAATTTTCATTCGGATGCTTCATCTGATTCTTCATCGAGACACTTATTGTCATATCATTCTTCTCTCGATTTACCGAGTACTTCTGCGTGGCCATCTCGCAAGAGACGTAGGTCCCCTATGACATCTATACCTGTATTACCACCTGTATTCGGAGCTCTATCTCATATCCGTGCTGATTTGATACCATCGCCTAAGAGGATTAGGGATTCTGGTTATTTGACAGGATGTAGAGGTTGATCCTGATGAGACTAGTTTTGAGGGTGTTGTTATTGTTAAGGGTAGGATGAACCTCACTTAGGCAGGATATTGATCCAGAGATTACGGTAGACTTGACAAGTGTTTCGCTTATACGGATGCTCTTAGGGATAGAGGGATTGATGCTAGAGTTGTAGTTGAGGCTGTTGATCGAGTGGAGAGTGAGACGGGTGCGAGGGGCCTGGTTGAGGTCAGAGTTGAGAGGGTTACGCATCCTGTGATGCCAGATGATATTCCTGAGCATGTACAGGAGGGAGCAGTAGAGGTTACGTATGAGACATTAGGAGATTTGGTTCAGAGGTTCCATGATCACATAGAGGCTATCCTAGTCCATCGTATACAGGTCATTGAGGGAGTTCAGAGGGAGCAGGGACATAGGATTTTTGGGGTTGAGTCGGCAGTCACTGCTTTGACTAAGAGGATTTCTAAGTTAGAGAGGGGTAACAGGAGGCTTAGAGGCACCGTGAGTGTTGAGAGTCAGAGAGTTGACCGACTCCAGCGCGGCATGTCACATATGTAGAGAGAGCTGAGGCATATACGATGGCTTCGATTTTATAATCGAGTGAGAGTTGGCAGATTTGAGGCGTGTGCTATGAAGCACATGGGCTACCGTCCTTAGATATGTTCATTAGTATTGCAGTATTGAGCAGTAGCGTTTAGTGATGACCGTAGTGTTAGAAACTTATATTTTCTGTATTTTGAAACCATGGATGTAACCACTAAGGAAGATGCCTAAACATCACGAATCCGGAGCATCATGACTCATGAGGAGATAAAGAACTTGATTGCCTTTTCCCCCCCCCCCCCCTCCCCCCCCCAAAACAGAGTAGCTGAAGAGATAGAGGCTTGTGAAGCCGCGATAAACCTTGAACCCCTGAATGAGAATGGGGATGAACAAAAGGAGGAAATGGAACTAGAGGGAATGGAAATGGAGGAAATGGAGGAAATGGAAATGGAGGGAATGGAGGAAATGGAAATGGAGGGAATGGAAAAAATGGAAATGGAAATAGGAATATGAATCATGGCATGAACTATGGAGGCTTCATTCCAGTGGCTCGAGAGTGCACATTCCAAGACTTCTTGAGTGTAAGTGGTATGTGTTTAATTACACATACCGTTTGACACTAAAATCGGACTAAATGACTAAAATGTACAAAAATTACATTGTATTTTTTGTTTTTACATTGTAGTATGCAGGAAATGGATATCCAAGCAAAGGTCAAATATCAAGCCAAACGACAATACCGAGCACGAGAACGGAAAGTAGCGTGAAGAAAAGTCAAGTCAAAGCCAAAGGTAACATTAAAAGTTAAAGTCAACCTCCGGGAAGTGGATTGCGAACCCACCCGTACCCACCTGTAGGCCCGGGGACAACCCACTATATCTTATAACCCTTAACACCTTAATAAAAAGCCCAAAAACCGTTTATTTTTATACACGACCTAAACCACCAAGCCCCAAACAACACAACCGTTACCCTTATAACAACCCCCTTTTTTCCACCTTAACCTTTATACCTATAACGTTAGTCTTTAAGGACTATCGGTTGCAAACATTTATAATATCCATGGACCAAAGTTGTATCACCAGAAGGACTATGAAAAGCCATACCACCTCTATACTTTCAGGCCTTTCTTGCCATTTTTCCCTAAACCTTCGAATTAGTCCCGAGAACACGTACTGTCTTCAGTAATTGTCTTCATTACCCGCCATAATTAACCCCCAACTATGTTTCCCTTTCTTCTCCACTTTGTCTCACACATCACACCCTTTTCCCCACCATTGCCAACTTGGCTATCATTTGCATGTTAGATTCGTCTATGAAAGAAGACAAAGAATGAATGGACAAGATCATACAACTTGGACACTACTCAAAATGGAAGGCTAAGATTGAGTGAGAACCTCTTCACACAAGAAACATGCTGTTGAGCACCTCTCAGCAATGAAGCACAGACCTCAGAACCTATCTTTCGATTGTTTAACTAGGCCATTTGTAAGCCATTGAGGCCAAACTTTGTCATTTTTATCTAGCTTTTAAGTTTTCGAGCTTTATTTAATGTTTTTTAGTTTATTGTAAATCTTTTTTAAGCCTTTTTTGGATTTATAGACAAACGTTTTAAAAATGTTTCTAATACATTACTAATGGGACCTAATGAAACTCTGATTTTAATATAACGAATGTGAAAATTTATTTAAACGTCTCTTTTGAGGTCGTTTTCTGTGACTTGTGTGTATGGACTATGAAGTAGCACCCCATAGTGGTATTCCGCTGCGTTGTCAAAATTTCGGGGGTGTTACACTTTGTGTCTTTGCTTTACTTTAGTTTTCATTTTAGTATTCTCTATATAGACACCATTTGTTGTGATGATATCCATTCTTGTTTACGACTCGCGTTTCCGCCTTGGCGGGGTGTGACAGATGTAAAACTTATTATTATTTTGAATTTATGCAACGGTGTTTATTTTTAAAACGTACCCTTAGAGGTCGTTCTTTATGCTTTGTACTTGGGATATTCGATAACGTCACGCCCCCGAACGCTAAATTGGACTAGACCCTATTTGGGGGTGTGACAGATTGGTATCAAGAGCCAAGGTTATAGAGAACCATGTAGTATAAACTAGGTCTAGACTATAACCAGTATGTGATCCTACGTGATTATGTGCCTTACGTGATTTTACATAGTACGTATACATAATTAAATACTACGTAAATAATTTATATGTATCAAATACTAAGTATAACTAATATTACAATAAGTATTTCTCATTTCATCCCATCATGCCGTACTCGATGACCCGCGCATTCATTCATTCATTCTGCATTCATCTAGTTACCCATTCACCCATTCATATGTTTGCATCATGCATGGTTTATATAAAGATGATTTATATAAACTTTGCTTGTGCAGGTCATGGCTATATTACTTATCTCAGTTTCTTTGGATTCATCAGAGGATAGCTTGGGGACACCTGTTGGATGAGTTATCTTGTTCGGTACTATCCCTACCACTATTCCCGACACCACACCAGTGATTACCCCACCCATTACTCAGACTGATACAACAGTGATACCCATAGAGATACCCATCATAGCACCTACTATACCACCATCCCCAGACTATACACTAGCGTCTCCTGATTACTCACCTGCATCTGATATAGAGTCTGATCCATCTGAGGATCCATCATTAAACCATATACCACCATTACCAGCTATCTTACCATTTTTATAATCGGCTGATGACACCACAGACAGTGATACACCTGATACACCACCATCACCTACTCATGGTACGCATTTCACTGAGATTACCTCTTCTACCCAGAGATCACCTATCATACCTCGTCATCGAGTTATGATTCTAGCACCTGGATAGCCTATTCCTCATGGTCGACTGTACCGCTACCATCTTAATGGGCCGGTACATATGATGACTGCGAGGAAGAGTGTTGGACCGATACCTATTTAGCAACTTGCTGTGAGACATTCTGTCGATCATTCTTCATCAGATGCTCGAGATTCTTCTTCAGATTCATCATCAGAGGCATCATCATATTTTCATTCGGATGCTTTATCTGATTCTTCATCGAGACACTCATTGTCAGATCATTCTTCTCCTAATTTACCGAGTACTTCTGCGGGGCCATCTCATAAGAGACGTAGGTCCCCTATGACATTTGTACCTTCATTATTACTTGTATCTAGAGCTTTATCTCCTATCCGTGATGATTTGATACCATCGCCTAAGAGGGTTAGGGATTCTGGCTATTTGGCAGATGTAGAGGTAGATCCTAGAGAGACTAGTTTAAGGGATGATGCTATTGTCAAGGGTAGTGATGAGCATCACTTAGAGCAGGATATCGATCCAGAGATTCCGGCAGAGATTGACGAGTGTTTCGCTTATGCGGATGCTCTTAGGGATAGGGGGATTGATCCTTGAGTTGTAGTTCGAGGCTGTTGACTTGAGTACGAGAGTGAACGGGTGCGAGGGGCCCGGTTGAGTCAGAGTTGCGAGTAGGGTCTTACGCATCCTGTGATGCCAGATGATATTCCTGAGCCTACGCAGTAGGGAGCAGTAGAGGGTTTTACGTTATGAGACATTAGTATATCATGGATTCCTAGCGAGCGGTTACCATATAGATCACACAAAGGCTATCATAGTCCATCATATACAAGTCATTGAGGGAGTTCAGAGGGAGCAGGGACATAGGATTGTTGGGGTTGAGTCGACAGTCACTGCTTTGACTGAGAGGATTTCTGAGTTAGAGAGGGGTAACAGGAGGCTCAGAGGCACCGTGAGTGTTGAGAGTCAGAGAGTTGACCGACTCTAGCACGACATGTTACGTATGTAGAGAGAGCTGAGGCAGATACGACGGCTTCGATTTTATGATCGAGTGAGAGTTGGCAGATTTGAGGCGTGTGCTAGGAAGCACATGGGCTACCGTCCTTAGATATGTTTATTAGTATTGCAGTATTGAGTAGTAGCGTTTAGTGATAACCGTAGTGTTAGAAACTTGTATTTTCTGTATTTTGAAACCATTATGATGTAACCACTAAGGAAGATGCCTAACACGTGATCTGAAGCATCCAGGACTCATAAGGAGATTAAAGACTTGATTGCTCACTGATTAGCTGAAGAGATAGAGAGGGCCTATCGCCTGAAGCCCCGCGATCTAAACCTAGGAACCCCTGAATGAGAACGGCGGGGAAGAAACAAGAATGGAGGAAAATGGAATGGAGGGAATGGGAAATGGAAAAAGGAGGAATGGAGGAACTGGAAATATAGGAATAGAAGGAAATGGACATAGATGGGAATGGAGGAAATGGAATGGAGGAATAGAAGAAAATGAATTAGTAAATAGGAAAATGAATCATGGTATGAACTATGAGGCTTCATGCCATGGCTCGAGATGGCACATTTCAAAGACTTCTGAAGTGTAAAGCCCAACACAATTTCTCAGGAACTGAAGGCGTGTCGATTGACCCCGCTGGTTTAAGAAAAATGGAGATTGTGTTTCAATATTATGAAACTTCGTCCATTAAAGTACCAATTGAAATATGCCTACATGCCACACTGCAGGGACAATGCCTTAACTTGGTGGAACACCCACAAGAGGACAATTGGTGTTGTGCCTGCATATGCCATGAATTGGGCTAGACTTATGAGGTTGATGACAGAAGTGTATTGCCCGAGGAATGAAATCCAAAAGTGGGAGACTGAATTGTGACATCTAACGGTGAAAGAAATGACTTGACTACTTACAACACAAAGGTTTCGAGTTTTATTTTTGTGTGTACCAGAATGGTCCCCGATAAGGATGACAAGGTTACAGAATTATAGAGGTTTGCCCGATAACATTCAGAAAATGTTATCGAGCTGCGGAAGCCACTAAACTATCAAGATATGAATTCGCATTGCCAACAACTTAATGGATCAAAGCTTAAGGCAGATCATGCTTAGAAGTATGCAAAACAATAAAAGTAAAAAAAGAGGAGAGAAAATAGAGAAGGGTTGGAGACACACAAATCGAGGAGATAATCCGTCGGCAGCAACCTAGTTTCACACAAACAGAACGTAGGAGGCCAGAATGTGGAAATGGAGGGAATGGAGAAAAGGAAATGGAAATAGAAATAGGAATCATGGCATGAACTATGGAGGTTTCATGCCAGTGGCTCGAGAGTGCACGTTCCAAGACTTCTTGAAGTGCAAGCTACATAAATTCTCAGGAACTGAGGGCGTTGTCAGATTGACCCGCTGGTTTAAGAAAATGGAGACTGTGTTCAATATTAGTAATTGTCCATCAAAGTACTAAGTGAATTATGCTACATGCACACTGTAAGACAGTGCTTTGACTTGTTGGAACACTCACAAGAGGACAATTGGTGTTGATGCTGCATATGCCATGAAATGGGCTGGACTTATGAGGTCGATGACATAAGTGTACTGCCTGAGGAATGAAATCTAGAAGATGGAGACTGAATTGTGGAATCTGACAGTGAAAGGAAATGATTTGACTGCTTACACACAAAGGATTCAGGAGTTGATTTTGTTATGTACGAGAATGGTCCCCGATGAGGAGGACAAGGTTGAGGGATTCATAGGAGGTTTGCCCGATAACATTCAGGGAAATGTTATCGCTGCTGAGCCCACTAAACTTCAAGATGCAATTTGCATTGCCAACAACTTAATGGATCAAAAGCTGAAGGGATATGCTAGAAGTGCTGAACACAAGAGAAGGTTAGAGAACAACCTGAGAGACAATCGTAGGAAACAAACAGTTTTTAAGCGGCAAAACGTTAGAGGCCAAAATATGGCAAGAGCTTACACGGCAGGGAACAATGACAAAAAGGGGTATGTTGGGTCTCTCCCCTACTGCAACAAGTGCAAGTTGCACCATGAAGGGTTGTCTACTATAAGGTGTGGAAATTGTAAGAGGGTTGGACACTTGACTAGGGATTGTACGGCTGCTGTTGCTCTAAACATTCAGAGAGCCACAGTTAGGAATCAGTCGGGTGTTATTTGTTATGAGTGTGGGAGGCCAGGACATTTTAGGAAGGATTGTCCTAAGTTGAGGAACCAGAACCGTGGAAACCAGACAAGAAACAAGAGTGGAAACAAGACTGGAGGTAATGAAGCTACAACGAAGGCCTATGCCATTGGAGGAGGAATAAACCCTGATTCCAACGTTGTCATAGGTACGTTTCTTCTCAATAACTGTTATGCTTCCATGTTATTCGATTCGGGCGCCGATAGAAGTTTTGTGTCGACTACCTTTAGTGCTTTGCTTGATGTTGCACCATCCACTTTAGATACTAGTTATGCCGTAGAACTTGCCGATGGAAGAATTTCAGAAACAAATGTTGTTCTTAGAGGTTGCACATTAGGATTATTAGGTCATCCGTTCGACATAGATCTAATACACGTAGAACTTGGTAGTTTCGACATCATCATCGGTATGGATTGGTTGGCGAAGTACCATACATTGATCGTTTGTGAAGAGAAGGTCGCCTGTATTCCTTATGGAGATGAGGTGCTGATAATCCGAGGTGATAATTACGACAGCGGAAGTAACCTGAACATCATATCATGTACGAGGACCCAGAAGTATATTCAGAAGGGATGTCAAGTCTACCTAGCGTAAGTTACACTCAAAGAAGGCTGAGGATAAGTCGGAGGAGGAGCGACTTGAGGACGTGCCAATCATACGAGAATTTTTGGAAGTCTTTCCAGAAGACTTGCCTGGACTACCGCCTGCTCGACAAGTTGAATTTCAAATAGACTTAGTCCCTAGTGTTTCACCTGTAGCACGAGCCTTGTATCGATTAGTACCAGCCGAAATGCAAGAATTGTCCACCTAGTTGCAAGAACTTTCTAACAAAGGATTTATAAGACCCAGTTCCTCACCCTGGGGAGCATCGGTTTTGTTTGTCAAGAAGAAAGATGGTTCTTTTCGGATGTGTATCAACTACCGTAAACTAAACAAACTTACTGTGAAGAACTGATACCCACTTCCGAGGATCGATGACTTGTTCGATCAACTCCAAGGGTCAAGAGTCTACTCTAAGATCGACCTGAGATTTGGTTATCATCAACTCAGAGTTCATGAGGAAGACATTTCAAAGACAGCATTTAGGACTCGCTATGGTTACTACGAGTTCCAAGTAATGCCTTTTGGCTTGACTAACGCACCGCCAGTATTCATGGATTTGATGAATCGGGTGTGCAAACAGTATCTGGATAGATTCGTGATCGTATTCATCGATGATATTTTGATTTACTCTAAGAGCAAAAAGGAACACGAAGGATACCTTAAGTTGATTTTGAAGTTATTGAATGAGGAAGAATTGTACGCCAAGTTTTCAAAGTGTGAGTTTTGGCTGTCGAAGGTAAAAATTCTTGGTCACGTGATTGATAGTGAAGGCATTAATGTTGATCACGCTAAGATTAAGTCAATCAAAGATTGGGCGTCACCCAAGACACCCACCGAGATTCGTTAATTTTTAGGTTTGGCCGATTACTACCGACGATTTATCGAAGGTTTCTAAAAAATCGCTAGACCTATGATGAAGTTGACTTAGAAAAGCGTGAAGTTTGATTGGGGAGAAAAGGCTGAGGCTGCGTTTAAACTGTTGAAACAAAAACTGTGTAGTGCGACGATTTTGGCTTTACCTGAGGGAAGTGAGAACTTCGTGGTATACAGTGATGCTTTACATAAAGGGTTGGGCGCGCTTTTGATGCAGATGGAGAAGGTCATAGCTTACGCATCCCGCAACTCCTGGTTCATGAGAAGAACTATACTACACATGACCTAGAGCTTGGTGCAATAGTGTTTGCCTTGAAGATGTGGAGACACTATATGTACGGTACAAAGTGCGTTGTGTTCACTGATCACAAGAGCTTGCAACACATTCTTGATTAGAAGGAGCTAAACATGAGACAGCGACGTTGGTTAGAGTTGTTGAGTGACTAAGACTATGAGATTCGATATCACCTAGGAAAGGCGAACGTGGTGGCTAATGCCCTAAGTTGAAAGGAAAGAAGTAAGCCGCTATGAGTTCGGGCCTTAGTTATGACTATAGGGTTAAACCTTCCTAAGCAGATTTTGAGTGCTCAATTAGAAGCCAGAAAAGAAGAGAACTTCATCAATGAAGATTTGCATGGCATGATTAACAAGCTAGAACCACGTGCTGACGGAACGTTATGTTTGAACAATCGAAGTTGGAATCCGTGTTTTGGTGACCTGAGAGCTTTGATTATGCATGAGTCTTGTTGATCCCAATGAACAGATCTTGAACTCCTTGGCTTGATGTAAGGTTTAGTATCCTTGGATAAATCCAAAGGCACTAAGATTGAAACTTTGAGTGTATGATATAAACTATGCAGAATCTAGTTTATACCACTAAGAATAATAACAGTAAGATATGTTTGACACAAAAATACGACCAAAACAATAAGCTCCAATATATTAATATGAACACTCTTTGACAGTGTTAGGGTTTACAACCTTAAAGCTATGAAAAACTATGAAAGACTGATAATCTAGATCTATGCCTTAGGGTTCCTTTTATACACCAAGGAAAACCTAATGGGCTTACAAAACGCGTATAATGATAATGCATATCTATTCCTAATTTAACTCATGCATGTCATAATAGCAGTACTAACTATATAAGACTAGCAGCACTAACTATTAACTAACAATATTAACTATAGTGGCAGTACTAACAATGTACTGGCAGTACTAACTAATATAACTAACAATACTAACAACTTAGACTATTTTCACAAATCTTCATCAGTAGCACTAACCATCACCAGCAGTATCAAGTTGAATCAGCAACACTAAGTTGTAGAAGTCCATAATTCCTAACAATCCTCCCCTAAACTTGTATTCACTTCGTTAATCATCAAGTTTCTTCATTATCAACATCTTGAACACTAGGAGGATGTATCCAAACACTTCTTCATTCTTCTACCTGTGACTTGATAAACTTGAGAAGCTCAAATGCCATTGTACTCTCAGCTTCAGCTTCTAGCTTCCATTTCAACATTTTCTTCAACATTTCCTTGATGAGAGGATATCTTTTCTCTACTAATATGTTGAAGCAGGTTAAAGTACCATCCATTAGCAATGAGTGAACTCCACAATTTTCATACAGTTTCCAGCTAATCAGAGTCTAATCTTGTTGATTACTCCAAATTTCATCTTTAGCATTTGGTTCAAACATTACCTTGAGATCTCCCCAAAGAAACAAATTATAACCTTCTGGAGTATTGTCTTCAAACCTTTTCATCACCAATCTATGCAAATCCATTAAGTCTTGTGTATCATATTTCCTCAGCATACTAGAGAATGTTTTGTGATAACTAGTATTCCCATCTGCTCTAATTATCTTATAAACGTGAATATCCTCCATATCAACACTTCCTAAGTTATGAGATTCCCAATCAACTATAGGATACTTAACAGACAAAATCTCTGGATCCACAGTCTCATCTTCATCTAGAACAACTGCTAACCACATTCTTAACTCTTCCTTTTCTTGCTCATAGTTCGCTGCTGCTTCTTCATTACTTTCTGCAGATTCTTGTTCTTTTATCACCTTATATTTCTCTGGTGACTTTTGCTTACTGGTTGAATATGCAATTCTCTTTATCCTTTTGCCAGCTTTCTTTGTATTGCTACCATCTTCTTCAGAATCCATAGGCTTAAAGTCATTAATCCACTTCTGCTCCTTTTGGTATAGCTTCTGAAGTTCTTCTAAAGTCTTATGCTTCAGTTGTTGATGAGTGTACATACCTATATGTTTGAGATAAGTACTCATCTTATTCCTGAATTGAGCTCTGTAGTTTGTTCCTTATTGCCTCTACTATTTCTGCTGCCAATTGTTTCTTTTGTCTTTCAAAGTATTCTGCTAATAATGTGGCCCTTTCTTCAATTGTACATTTTTCTTGCTCTTCATGTGTCACTCTTACAGCTAGTTCATGATTAGCATCCATTCTGGCTTAAATTTCATCAAACTCTTTAGCCAAAGCAGCATTAGTAGCCTCTTCTTGCTTTTGTTTATCTTTTTGGTGCTTTGTCCAACTCTGCTAACTCTTCCTCATGTAATCTTTGAGCTAACTCTGCATCACTTTCAGTTTGAGCTAACCCTTGATCCCTTCTTTTTTACTTTCTCTGGTTTCTCATGTTCTTCAAAAACCAGTACACCCTTACCTTTGTCTTTTGGATCAATAGTTGGGAGAGGTTGAAGTGTTATTGTTAATCTAGTTAGTCTAGGAGTTTCTTCCACATCTTTGAAAGCAAATCCTTTTTCCTTTGCTTTCTTACTCCTCATCTTTACCAAAGTCTGAGCAATGGTAAGATCTTTATCTATAAATGCAGTTATAGCAGTTGTTGGAGGTGTTCTAGGTTCAGCAGTACTAATAGCTACACCAGCAATAGTAACTGGTGTACTAACATCACTAATTCTAGTGGTAGCAGTATTAACTGTCTCTCTTTCAACATTTTCCATATCATCATCAAGTACATGAAAGTCACTATCTTTGAACATTGACTTTGTCTTGTCACTTTTACTCCCTTGTTCGGATGCATCCTCCTCATCCAAATCATCATCAGAATACTCAACATGCCTGTATATCCTCTTTCTTGGGTATGAGATACTTGACTTCCTCTTTCTTTCTAATTTCTTGACTCTTTCCTTTAGTTTGAGGATCTCCACAGCTTGTGCATTGATAAGTGTAAAATACACATATCCTTTTATGCTTAAAATAGCCCGATTAAACCTAAAACAGACCAAAAATGGCAACAATATGCTTGTATTTATGTTTTGTGTGTGCAGGTACGGATATATCAAAATTCACAAGAAAACCATCAAAAACGGGCAAGCACGGACATGAGAACGGAAGAGTGTACAAAAGCCGGAAGCAAGGCCAAGAAAAAGTCAATCCTCAGTCAAACAGTCAAAGGAAAGTCAAACCATGGTCAACAGAAGTCAACCATAAAAAGGACAAAATCCAAAATAATCCACTTTAATCCTCCAAGTTTCAGAAAAGTCCACAAATGGTCCCTAAGCCTAAATGGGCCTCATTCGGATCCAAAATCCCAATAACCCAAAAACCCATTTACCTTCTATCAAACCACAGGGACCATTCTTGCTGTTTACTAAACTCCTTTTACACTACACCTTTTATAAATAAAGAGAGGGACCGAAATTGCAATTTGCCTAAAGTTTAAAAATTATTA
>BQNB010065791.1:0-34806 GCA_026074375.1 Tanacetum coccineum | reverse complement strand
TGAAAGATCACGTCCAAGAAGGTACGACAATTGCTATGTATGCATTCTTTATATTGTTAACTTTCATTATTTTTAGTTTTTTTACATGTTTTTGTTTATTTAACTTTCAACATAATGACATGATACATGCTGAAACCAAAATTTACAGAAAGGGGTCATTATCCTAAGTGTTAGCCATTTTTTTTCTCGAATGTTGCATTTCTTATCTGATCTTGGTTTTTTCATTAGTTATAACAGGAAGTCAAGCTGGAACCTCACAATGCATCCCTATGTTCAAAGGTACACGTAAGTTCTCCTCGGGAAAACACAAATATGCATTTATAAACATAAGAGTATATAAAAAACTGCTAATCTGTGAACGAATATGTTGTTAGCTTATGAGCTTTCAAAAACTTTAAGTCCAAAATCGAGCAAAGTAAGCTAATCCAAACACTCCTTAAGACTTCTCTGTTATTGTAAGGCTTGCAGGTACCTAAATCGTATAAACAACACATTTATCTCCGCGCATACACATACCTTAATTGACCCATTTATATGGAAATGGGTCAAACTCAATTGATGTTTTACATATATAAGACAAAAATTACGCCAACTTATATAAATGTCATTTGATGTTTTATATGGAGCTTATGTTGTTTAGATTGTATTAAAAATGTGTGTTAGCCTCAAAATATTGAGTCGAACATGAAGTTCGTCCATTATGTATTTTAGTCTCGGTCAATCAATTAGTTAACGTTGTAATAAGTATGTATTGGGAATCGGGCTCGATAGTTAATCTAATATTGTATATGTTTTGGGTTTAATCCCAAGCAAAACTCGAGCCCGGGTCCTAGTCAAATATCTCGAACGTCACTTAAAGAGAGTTGATTTCATTTATAATATTTCACTTTTCTATATTCTCTCTCAACTCTCTGACTAGTTTCTCTCTCTAGAAATCAACTCTCTCTATTTTCTAGCTTGATTCGTGGTTGTTATATGAAGTGGAAGTGTTAATCGGGATCCTACACTTGTATTTATATGTTTTTGCATTTTCATTAGTAGAAATAGAATCCAAAATCAAATCTTTTATGACATTAAAGCTCGATTCCCGACATACCCGTAAATTTCCATTCACCTCTCACCGAGAAGAACGATACCCGTATTGATTACATATTATTCTTTCCTAAGAGTAATTTGTATGATACTTAGCTTACGTATACGTATATGTATTTTATTATATATATTATACATTTGAGGGTTATTTGTTTGATACGTGTTTAAAACGAATATCATAAGTAAAAATAAAAATATATTGTACATGATAATTTTTATATTGGGTATTTATTTTATAACAAACGTTACTAGTTGTTTTTAATATAGATAAAGAGTTTCTTATGCTATATGCGGCCGTTGATCATTATTGATGCTGCACATCTTAAAGGGATTTACCTCGGCACAAACATTGTTATTGTTGGACTGGATAGGAACAACCAAATCATACTTATTTCTACTGGTGTAGCCGAAGGTGAGACTAATGAGTCGTGGAGTTGGTTTTTGAGCAAGTTGAAAGATAGCATCGGGGAAGTACAAAATGTGACAATTATATTATATAGGCATTATGCGATTACACATGCAAGCAAGAATATGTTTCCAAACTCTATTCATGCTTAGTGTTATCATCATTTGATGATGAATTGCAATATGCAAAGCGATAAGCTAAATGGTTTATACTGGAAGACATGCAAAGCCTACACAATTCTCGAATTTGAGAAATTAACTTCTTTAATTCATTGTGTAAGACCGAATGCTCACAAAAAACATGTCGAAGTTATTTTTAGCAAATGGTCTAGGGCACTATGCCCTACAACAAGATACAACTAAATGACAATCAAACAAAGTTGAATCTGTAAATGTGTTAACGAAGGTCGTGCGAAATTTAACACTCACAGCGTAATAGATTGTTTGAGATCATGCTTTTAAAAGTTGTAATTATGAACGTCGAGCTAAGCATCAAGGTATGAATTAGTAATATTCAATTGTTTCTTTTTGATAGAACTAGTTTGTATCCTAAATAACATGAGATTCGTTAAAATTTTTTATTAGATGCACCGGATGTAAATAACAGAATGGGCAACTGCTAAAAGTAAAATGTAGAATGTTAAAAGCGCTAATGGACGGTTAGGGAGCAGTTCATGAAAGAAAAGTTTTATAAGATACTGAGGGAGCACTCAAAAAATACATGTTGTTTATTTGGAAAAAGGTGAGTGTACATGTCAAAAATGGCAACTATCGGGTTTACCATGCAATCACGTTTGTGCAATGGCCAGATTTGCAGGTTTACATAGTGTTGCTCGACTGGCAAAACCTTTGTAGTATGTTCTTAATTAATTAATAAAGATTTGAACAATGAACTACCAGTATATAAAATACTATCAAACAGTAAGTGAGTAAAGTCTTGATGGGCTAGGGTTTTACAAGATCACCATTTCTTTAATCCCTAGATAGATTATAATTAAACTAAAAGGATGCTATATATGAATACATTAATTGTGACAGGATTCAACGTGTCTAGGTCTTAGGATGATCTCTCGCCTAAGTTGTTGGGATTAAAAGTCTTCTTGATGTTATTTGAATTACTACTGCTCATGTTTGTGTTAATGCTGCTCAGCTAAAGTTAGTACTGCTCATAAACTTCAAAGAAAATATGCTAAGTGTTTACTACTAGTAATACACAGTTACTACTGCTAGTTAATATTAGTACTGCTAGTGAAAATATTCTAAGTAGTTACTACTGATAGTGATAAGTTACTACTGCTAGTACAAAGTTACTACTACTAAAGGTTAAGACTGCTCAGAGATAAGTTAATGCTGCTAAGGTTAATAAGTTAGTACTGTTTGGTGTTAGTACTTCTTATATGATATGTATTAAGTTATTTGCTTATAGAAAAGGTTATGGATACTTATGAAAGTATTGTAAGCCGACTAGGGCTCCTTGGTGTATAAAAGGAGGTCCTAGGGCATAAAGTATGATATAGTTTTTCATATATCTTTTTATATTCTCAGCTTTAAGGTATTTGTAACCCTAATACTTTGAGAGTATTCGTATTATTATTAATAATATTGGAGCTTATTTGTTTTGAATTACTGTTTCATTGTTAATTCTTCTCAATATTAAAGATTAGATTCTGCATAATCTTTAATACATTCAAACAAAGTTTTTACTATAGTTGTGTTAGATTTATCTAATATAACTAATCATTAAACAAGCTTAAAGAATTCGATCTATTGAAGTGGGATCAACAAGTGGTATCAGAGCTTGTTAAGAAGCTTTGAAAGAGAAGAACTTGTTTTTATACACAAGATTTTTTTAAGACATAGATCAAGATTCTGCACACATGGTGGCTGCATCTAAAGTTCCCATGCTCAAACCTGATGAGTATGAGATTTGGAGGATGAGGATTGAACAATATATCAAGATGATAGACTATGCACTGTGGGAAGTCATAGAGAATGGTGCATCCTTGCAAAAAACAACAACTGTGGAAGGTGTTGTGATAGTGATGCCCATTACAACTGCTAAAGAAAAGGCTCAGAGAAGATTAGAGGTGAAAGCTAGAAGTACTTTAATGATGGGCATTTCTAATGAACATCAGTTAAAGTTTAACTCTATAAAGGATGCTAAGAAGTTTGCTGAACAGTTGAAAAAAAAGAAAAGAAATTTGGTGGGAAATGAAGCAACAAAAAAGACTCAAGGAATCTCTTAAAGTCAGCAATAATGAAAACTTCACTGCACCAAGCTTAGAGATGCTTTAATCAAACTTTGATCGGTTTCAAAAGCTTGTGAGTCAGTTGGAGCTTTGGGTGAAAAGATTTCACAGAGAAGAAGTTAATCAAAAGTTATTAAGAATTTTGTCACCTGAGTGGAAACACAACGTGCTGTTGAATGGAGGAATAAAGCTGATTAGATACAATGAGCATGGATGACTCTATATCAACCTCAAGTTGTATGAACCAGAAGTAAAGATGTCCTAGCTCAATTCAAGTACACAAACATGCTTTTTGTGTCCCTCTTTAAATAATACAACACTAGCATCACTAATGAGCAGTTACTACCACCTCCCCATAGAGTTTCTACTGCTAGCACTCAAGTAATGCCGCTAACTCCTTACAAATATTGATAACTTGAGTGATGTTGTTATTTGTGCATTCTTTGATAGTCAACCAAATAGTCCTCAACTTATACATGAGGACTTACAACAAATTGATCCAGATGATATAGAAGAGATGGATTTGAGATGGGAAATGGCTATGTTGACTATGAGGGCAAGAAGGTTTTTAAAGAATACAGGAAGGAAGCTTAATGTTAATGGCAATGAGACTATTGGTTTTGATAAGTCCAAAGTAAAGTGCTACAATAGCCATAAGAGGGGATATTTTGTTAGGGAGTGCAGAGCTCTAAGAAATCAAGACAACAAGAATAAGGAAAGCTCAAAAAGGAGCGTGCATGTAGAAACATCTACTTCCACGGCTTTGGTGTCATGTGATGGTCTTGGTGGATATGACTGGAGTGATCAGGCAGAGGGAGGGTATAATTATGCACTCATGGCTTTCTTATCTTTAAGTCCTGACTCAGAGGTATCCAATGATTCTATTTATTCAAAATCTTATTTGGAAACTGCTAAACTTCTTAAATCTCAAAATGATCAACTATTAAAAGATTTAAAGAAATCTTAGTTAATGGTTCTAGCTTATAAAACAAGTTTAGAGTTTGTGGAAGAAAAACTTAAAGTTTATAAAGTAAATGAGTCTATTTATTCATAAGATATTAAGGGCTTAAAATTTGAAATTCACATAGGAAAAATAACAATTAGAGAGTTTAGGAAAAAGCTTGACATAGTTCAAAAAGAAAAAGATGGTATTCAACTTAATGTAGATAAATTTAAACAGGCATCTAAAAGTTTAAACAAGCTCATAGAGTGTCAGATAGTTGACAATTTCAAGAAAGGTGTAGGCTATAAAAATTACAATGCAGTTCCACCTCCCTACACAGGAAATTTCATGCATCCAAGACATGACTTGTCTTTTATTGGTTTAGATGAGTTTGTTAATAAGCCTGTAGTTAAGAGACTGTAGTAGCTAATGTCTGCGTTGAAGAAGACCGTAAGGTAGTTAAGAAGAATGATATGCCCCATGAATTGAAGAATGGGTGTCAATATGAGAAGAGGTTTCTCACTAAAAATTTGAAAAGAAATAGGATAGGCCTAGTATTGTTAAGAAAGAGTTTTGTCAAATCTAAACAACAAGAAAAAACTACTAGGAAATCTGTTAAACAAGTTGAGCCACATAGGCAAAACACTCACAGTCCAAGAGACAATCAAAGAAATTGGAACAATATGATGTCTCAAAAACTAGGAAGCAATTTTGAGATGTTTAATAAGGCATGTTATGTATATGAAAGCTTTCATCATTTGCAAGTTGATTGCAATTACCATCAAAAACAGTTTCAAAATCAAAGGATGGTAAAACCTATTTGGAACAATGCTCAAAGGGTGAATCATCAAAACTTTGCTAAAAAGACTCACCCATGTGCTAAAAATAACTTAGGTTCCAAGAGCAGTACTAATGAAATCTGGTTTAGTATTAGTTAATACTGCTAGACAAGTTAATACTACTCACTCAAAAATAACAGTGAATGCTGCTAGACCAATGTCATATCTTTCTAAAACAAGACATTAAACTGTTAAGAGGCCCATTCATAAGAACACAACATTTAAAAACAGTAATATTAATCAAAAGGTTAACACTGTTAGTGGTAAAAAATTTAATACTGCAAGGCCAAAAGCAGTAGTTAACATTGTTAAGGGAAATAATTTTAATGCTTTTAAGGCCTCAGCTTGTTGGGTTTAGAAACCAAAGCATAAAGTTTTAGACCATGTATTCACAATACATTAGTCATCAAACAACACCAAAAAAAGTTTGATATGTGAAGCACCAAAGGCAATCCCAGTCATAGATAGCTTGGGTCCCCAAAAGAAACTAATTTTCTTACCTAATGTACAGGGCAATCCACAAATAGATTTACACGATCAAGGAGTGATTGATAATGGATACTTAAGGCACATGACAGGGAACATGTCCTATCTTACAGACTATTAAGAGATAGATGGAGGATATGTTGCTTTTAGAGGGAACCCCAAAGGAGGGAAAATCACAGGAAAAGGTACCATTAAAACTGGTAATCTAGATTTTAAACTGGTGTATTTGTGAAGAGAGTTTAAAAGTTTAATCTCTTTAGTATCTCACAAATGTGTGGAATAAAAAAAGAATAGTGGTTCTTTTTAATGACACTGATGTTATTGTTTTATCACCAAACATAAGTTTAATAATGAAAAGTCAAGTTTTACTTAGAGTTCCTAGAAAGAACAATATGTATAGTGTTGATTTAAAAAACATAGTTCCTAAAGGAGGTTTAACTTTCCTTTTTGCAAAAGCCACATTTGATGAATCTAAACTTTGGCATAGAAGGATAGGTCACTTAAATTTTAAAACCATGAATAAATTGGTTAAAGGAACTCTTGTAATAGGTTTCCCTCCAAGCTTTTTTTTGAGAAATGATCAAACCTGTGTTGCTTTGTCAAAAGGAAAGTGAGCACAGAGCCTCTTGTATGCCAAAATAGAGAACTTAATCAGTCATTTCCTTACAATTGTTGCATATGACTTGTTTGTCCAACATTTTGGTTAAAAAGTCCTTATGAATAAAATGTATTGCCTATTTGTCACAAATGAATACATTAAAGTTACATGGGTTTTCTATCTAGCTACTAAAGGATTTAGACTAGTGAATTCTAAGTCCTTTATAACTGGGATAGAAAATCTAGTAGATCACAAGGTTAAGGTGATTAGATGTGACAAAGGGACTGAGTTTAAAAACAGAGAAATGAATTAGTTTTGTGAGATGAAGGGTATTTTGAGACAATTTAGTTTAAGTAGAACTTCTTAACAAAATGGAGTTACCGAGAGGAGGAATAGGACACCAATTAAGGTTGCTAGGACTATGCTAGCTGATTCTAAGTTGCCAACTACTTTTTGGGCAGAAGCAGTTAATATTGCTTGCTATGTGCAAAATAGAGTGTTAGTAGTTAAGCCTCATAACAAGACCCCATATGAACTTTTTCATGGTAGAACACCAACTTTAAGTTTTATGAGACCATTTGGGTGTCCTGTTACTATTCTTAATACCATAGATCACTTAGGCAAATTTGATGGTAAGGCTGATGAAGGTTTCTTTGTTGGATACTCTTTGAATAGTAAAGCCTTTAGAGTATTCAATAGTAGAACAAGGATAGTGGAAGAAAACTTGCATATTAGGTTTAGTGAGAGTACACCTAATGTTGTAGGTAGTGGACCAGATTGGCTATTTGATATTGATGCACTAACAAGAACAATGAATTATGAGCCAATTGTTGCAGGTACACAGTCTAATGGTTTTGCAGGTACAAAAGCAAGTGATAATGCAGGTCAAGCTAGAAAGGAGACAGAACCTGTCAAAGATTACATTTTGCTACCATTATGGACTACTGATCCACCATTTTCCCAAGATCCAAAGAGTTCTCATGATGATGGATTCAAACCTTCAAGTGATGATGGAAAGAAGGTTGATGAAGATCCAAGAAAAGAAAGTGAATGTAAAGATCAAGAGAAGGAAGATAATGTTAACAGCACTAACAATGTTAATACTGTTAGTTCAACTGTTAATGCTGCTGGCACAAATAAAGTTAATGCTGTTGGTGGAAAAACAAGCATTGAACTTCCATTTGATCCAAATATGCCTGCTTTGGAAGATGATAGCATATTTGACTTCTCAAGAGATGATGAAGATGATGGTGTAGTGGCTGACATGAACAATTTGGATACTACAATCCAAGTCAGTCCTATTCTAACTATAAGAATTCATAAAGATCATCCTCTTGATCAAGTGATTAGAGATTTGCAATCAGCTACACAAACAAGAAAGATGTCAAAGAATTTAGAGGAACATGGGTTTGTTAGTACTATTCAACAAAGAACAAACCATAAAGACCTTTAAAACTGCTTGTTTGCTTGCTTTTTATCACAGGAAGAACCCAAAAAGGTAATTCATGCATTGAAGGATCCAAGCTGGATAGAGGCTATGCAGGAAGAGCTTCTACAATTCAAGTTACAAGAAGTTTGGACTTTAGTAGATTTACCAAATGGAAAAAGGGCTATAGGCTCTAAATGGGTTTTTAGGAATAAAAAGGATGAAAGGGGAATTGTGATAAGAAATAAAGCAAGATTGGTTGCTCAAGGGTACACACAAGAAGAAGGGATTGACTATGATGAAGTCTTTGCCCCTGTTGCAAGAATTGAAGCAATTAGGCTATTTTAGCTTATGCTTCATTTAAAGATTTTGTAGTGTATCAAATGGATGTAAAAAGTGCTTTTCTCTATGGGAAGATTGAAGAAGAGGCGTATGTATGTCAACCACCATGATTTGAAGATCCAGACTTTCCTGATAGAGTATACAAGGTTGAAAAAGAACTATATGGACTACATCAAGCTCCTAGAGCTTGGTATGAAACCTTGTCAACATATCTGTTGGACAACGGGTTTCAAAGAGGGAAAATTAAGAAGACCTCATTCATCAAAAGGCACAAAGGTAATATTTTGCTGGTTTAAGTTTATGTGGATGATATCATCTTTGGTTCAACAAAGAAGGAGCTATGCAATGCATTTGAGAAGTTGATGCATGAGAAATTTTAGATGAGTTCTATGGGAGAACTTACATTCTTCTTAGGATTACAAGTGCAGCAGAAGAAGGATGGCATATTTATCAGTCAAGATAAATATGTTGCTGAAATTTTGAAGAAATTTGGGTTTAAAGAAGTCAAGACTGCAAGCACACCAATGGAGTTACTTATGCTTGGCACTGTTGTTGATTGTAAGGAACAAAGCAAGATAAAATCAATAAGTAACCTCTATACCAACCAGAAAAGTATAAGAAGTACAACACCTCTTGAAATTATCCACATCGTCTTCTGTGTTTGACACTGAGTACTACAATGTAACTCCTTTAAGTGATAGTTAACCAGGTCTGCAACCAACCACCCCTGACTGCTGGTAACTAGATAATGCAATCACAATCAAAATCGTTGTTACTTCAACAAGTCATCATCCATAGATAGGGTTTAAAGAAAGGGGTACAAATAAAAGTAGAGTTCTCGATGATGAAATAAATAGACGCCTTCGTGAAACTCAACTTCAATCTCAAATAAGGGATACTAAATCAACTTCGTGATCACTTGTCATCGTAATCCGAATCTCTAGCCATTTGTTATTTATTGAATCTTTTTCGGATCATTTTAGTGTTATGTATCGTGTTTGTTGTGTTGTTGTTCAAGAATGTCGTTAAACTATAACAAATGGTATTTTTGAATGTCGTTAATGAACAAACATTGTCTAGTCAAACTTGTCATGATAGTGTATTATTCCCGGCTTAATCCAAAAATGATGTCCATACCTTAACAATGTCGGTCTAATCAATATAACACCATCCCATCACCAATTTAAATTTGGCCCGCTAAATATTTGCATTTCAATATCTTAAAGTAACTGGGTTACGAAGATTAGACGTCGTTGAAGTTTTACCCACGTGATAACAATTTCTTTTAGATGATTAAATGTTATCGTCAATACAATTATATGCTTTTCTCTACTTTTGCTTATTATTTTACACTGGTAAAAAAAATGATGATTACTGAAAATATTGGTTTTGTTTTGTCCACAAAGATTTTCTCCACATTTTCTTTCTTATTTCATTTGCCTGTCGAATTGAATTCTTAATGTTGAGTCGGGGGTTTAAAAAATTTCATAAAGACAATTTAACTTTGTGTAGTTCAAAAGGTTTCACCTAAGTCATTATTCAATTTTGATCGAACTCCTCCGTTAACAAGAATCAGAGTCTCTTTTTCCTATCGGGGTACGAGTCTTTTGCAGATCAGATTGTCCATGTGGATCGCATACAAACATGGTATCTCATTTTGAGCCTTTTTGAGGTACCTGGATTGGCAAAGTAAGTCTTCATTAAATGTAGGGCATTTGGTGGCTAACAAATGAATGGTTTTGATTGATTAACTCCTTTGTCAACAAGATTACATTCAAAAACTTTAATTGCTTTTCCATTGAAATCATTTTGTCAATATCTTTTTCTTCCTTAAGCTTCACAAACCGTTATGACCTATTGTTATCTCTTGACAAGACCTTCGTAAATGTAACTTGTAAAAACTCTGTTTGACTAACTCATACGTGTTTTCCTTTGACAACAGAAATTTCATAGCTTTATACTCTTAAACCTTCTTTTATGTCAATTTCTTTTAGCTAATAGTCCTAAGTTACAATTTATCTTACGTTGCAAGTTTGTCATAGTCAACTGACGATCATTAAAGGCTTGTACCTCTCAAACTCAGTCTGTTATTTTGAAGTGCAAGCTAAGCAACTATCCCATACTATTAGATCCCTTAGAGTTCTACTATTTCACAAGAATAGATTTGCACTCAGTATTCTTGAGTCAATGTGCATTTTGTACCATGGAGTAGTATCACACATTCTTGTTTAAAATTGCAATTAAATTAGCAAGTGCAAACAAGCTTATCATCACATTCTGACATCATTTGGTCATCCTGAATATCATAAATCACACAAACCGGAGAGTCAAAGGGACATTACTGTCACCCATTTCCACTGCACATGTGTTACTAATGGATTCAGATTGCTTAAAATGTTGTATGTCATTGGCAAACACATTATCATCAGTATCGTATTGTACATATTCTAATGGCTCAACATCAGTGCCTGAGTCTGCATTAGGAACCTCCTAGATCTTTGCCATGGAACTGTAATGTGCTTCCAACTCTTGTTCATCAATTTTCTTCTCGGTTCCTTCTAGCCAGTCAATTGCTCTACTTGATAGTTGAACAACCTTTCTCAGCTAGTTTACACAAATCATTAAAACATCTTTTTCCTTATGATAACGTGGAGGTCTTTTTAAACCCGTTTTGGATTTCTGGCATTCTAATCATAATGACCAAATTCCTTGCAGTTAAAACACTGTATCCCAGACAGTTGCACTACTTGACCACCTACAGTTTCTCTAGCCCCAGCAACATTTACTACCCTCTGATTCCCCAACTTTCCATCTGATTGTCCAATCTTGTACGTTGGAGTAGAATCCACATTCTTGTTCTTGTGTTTGAGGAAGTTTCTACAGGTTGTTGTTGGTAGGTTTAGATTTCTTCAAGTACTTTGCAATAGAGCCAAATTTATCAGCATGCCTTATCCCTCGGCTTGTTCAGGATCACTATCTTCTTCAGAAGCAGACTCATATGGTGGTGTGATATGGTTGGCTATCTCTTTGCCTTGTATCTTAGTAGGTTGCAAGAGATATGGTTGTAATGAAGCTTTTGATGTTTTGGTGTGCATATGATTTGTGAGGTTTGATGAATATATAATAAGTGTCTTGAAGTGTTTAATCATCGCAACAAGTGCTAATGGGTTAGCTTCTTGCCATTCTTTCAGCATGGAGTTTCATTAACTCCTTTTGGTATTGTTTCAGAATCTCAAAGATTTATGGTAATAAAACTTCCATCTAACTTGTGTTATTGCTTGACAATTGTTACAAATATTGTACCATTTCTGTTTGAAGTTTTGAAGAAATTTGAACATTGACAATCATCGTTGCAAATGTCATATGTTTCTGATCATTTCATTCATCAACCTTGTAGAATCTATGTATAGTAATACTCAATTTTCTCAATCGTGAGAGGTGAATTACCAAACTCCCAAAATGAAGTTTGTCTTGACATCTTGAATATTGAGTGATCACCTTGTAGCCTTATCAATGGCTTCCTACATTTCTTGGGGAGCTGCTCTGATAACATCAACAGTATGATAGTATTTCATCTCCAATTCCAGTCAATATCAAATGAATCGCTTCTTTTTCTGATTCAAAATGAGCTCTATTTTTAGGAGTCATATTCATAATTGTCTCAACTGTTGTTTGTTCAGAACTTGATGTAGAATCGTCTTTTGCAAACAGACTAGTGTTGTGATAAACTTGGAGTGTAAGGACCGTTGAGAATGTACATCTGTAAGGTATCACCATTTTGGTTCTTGTATTAAATGATCTGTAGAACCGTGATCGTCATTGTGCATATCGTCCTATTGAAAGCATTGGTGGACGATCCCTTGAACCAGCTGCCATTATGTTGTTATGCATTTGATTGTCGGTTGTGGAAGTTTCAATTGGAGTTGTCATGATGAATGATTGAAGAATTATGAAGTGAAAAATGATTGTAGGATCTTAAGTAGATTTGTTGTGATTGAAGTTGTGGTAAAAAGAAAGCAATAAACGTTCACGTGATTTTACAAGTCTATGATTAAAACCGAGAAGAGAATTGTTTCTTTCACGGGATTTTACAAAATCAATAGAAAACCATGAATGTTAATTGATTTGGATTAAGGTTTGTTGATTATGTTGTTGATTAATTGTCCTAGTAGTCCGAATTAAAGTCCAACGTCCTTCAAGTTTGTTTGTCTTGATGTTTTGTTTTGATTAGACAATGATTAATAGATTCCCAAATTCGGTCAAATACTACCTAATAGCCGATCGTACCTTATACATAGTTTTCTAAACAAGGTTTTCAATGAACAAAACGCAGATCATTCTTTAGACAAAACGCAAAGATGTCTTGACAAAACGCAGGCTACTATTACTTTTAGACAAACCGCAATAATTGTTCTCGGACAAAACGCAATAAGAAATTCGGACAAAACGCAATCCTTGAATTTTGACAAACCGCAAGATTTTTCCATAAAACGCAACTCTATTTCACAAAACGCAATGCGATTTTCTTCTCAAAACGCAACATTTAGAAAATTTTGGCAGAGTTTTGTTTTGTTTGCAAGCTATAATGGTCTTCAATCACTTGCAAAACGCAAGTTCCAACAAAACGCAAATTTTTTTTTCACAAACCGCAATAATTCTTGACAAAACGCAATGATTCTTTGACAAACCGCAACTAGCATCCACAAAACGCAATTCTTGACAATAAGATTAGACAAAACGCAAGAAAGTACATGTCATTTTCAATAGTCGTTTTTAGGTACGGTACTATTTTATCTTCACCACAAAACGCAGCCTAAACTCCACAAAACGCAACGACGAAAAAATATTTCAAACTTGCGAATAAGCCCAAATCTCCCAACTAGCTTTTGAAATTAGCAAACCACTACCCTAAATAAGCTATTACAAGGATTCTAAACAAGAAAGTATAAGTCTTTTTGATCTAACAACAACTTTCTAGACAAAACGCAACCTAGAAAATCAAAGCTAAAACAAAAAGAATGAGATTCAAGCTACGAATTTGCTAAGAAAGAAGCTAGGAAGAATAATAAACCCAAAAGTACAAAATATTCATCCAAAAACTTAACCAAACCATGAAATAAGCTTATAAACCATGAAATTCAATCACTATCCACCCGAGGCTCTGATACCAAATGTCGGAACCAAGCAATCACTTCACTTCATAATTATGAACACGAAATTAAGCTAGGAGATGATGAGAAGAAATGTAGAGAGGGAAATAAAAGAGAGAAAGTAGAGAGAATAAAAGTTGGGAGAGTTTACTGGCAAAATGGAATGTTACAAATGAACCAACCACCTCACCTTCCTTGGTGAGGTGTATATGTATCCAACTAAAAGGCTTTATGCCTTTAGTTATTCTACGGGTCAGGCTCGGGTTTACTTGGGCTTTCGCCCGATACACGTGACCGATTAGATTAAATTAAATGAGCCCGTTTACCCGTACTAGCCTATTACAACATTACATATTAAAATGACCAAGACTTAATATTCTAAATGAACAAACTTCCGTGTTCGACTCATTATTTGAGACTAACAATGATGATTCCAAACTCAAGTTATGGATAGAAAGAAGGTTGATGAAATTCAAAGAAAAGACAAGTGAAGACATTATTCAAAGAAGAATATAATGTTAACACACTAAACAATGTGTAATGCTGCTAGCATAAATGAAGTTAATGTTGTTGGTAGAAAAACAAGCATTGAACTTCCACTAGATCAAATATGCCTGAATTGGAATATTATAGCATATTTAAAGATGATGAAGATGTTGGTGCAGAGGCTGACATGCATAATTTGGATACAACAATCCAAGTCAGTCCTATTCCAACTACAAGAATTCATAAAGATCTCCACTTATCAAGTGATTGGAGATTTCAATCAGCTACACAAACAAGAAAGATGTCAAAGAATTTGGAGGAACATAGGTTTGTTAGTACTATTCAACAAAGAACAAACCATAAAGACCTTCAAAACTGCTTGTTTGCTTGCTTTTTTATCTCAGAAGAATCCAAAAAGGTAATTCCATGCAATGAATTGATCAAGCTGGATAGAGGCTATGCAGGAAGAGCTTCTACAATTCAAGTTACAAGAAGTTTGGACTTTAGTGGATTTACCATATTGAAAAAGGGGTATATGCACTAAATGGGTTTTTAGGAATAAAAAGATGATAAGGAATTGTATAAGAAATAAAGCAATATTGGTGCTCAAGGGTCAACAAAAGAAAAGGGATTGTCTATATGGAAAGTCTTACCCCTGTTTCAAGAAATGAAGCCATTAGGTTATTTTAGCTTATGCGTGTCATTTTAAAGATTTTGTAGTGTATCAAATGATTAAAAAGTGTTTTTTTTTTTTTATGTTTTAGGTATGTATTTTTTTTTTTTTTTTTTACTAAATGGTTTAATTTTTTTTTAGTTTTTTCTCTATGGGAAGATTGAAGAAGAGGTGTATGTATGTCAACCACTAGGATTTGAAGATCCAGACTTTCTTGATTGAGTATACAAGGTTGAAAAAGCACTGTATGGACTACATCAAGCCCCTAGAGCTTGGTATGAAACCTTGTCAACATATCTGTTGGACAATGAGTTTCAAAGAGGGAAAATAACACGACCTATTCACAAAAGATACAAAGGTGATATTTTACTGGTCCAAGTGTATGTGGATGATATTATCTTTAGTTCAACAAAGAAAGAGATGTGCAATGCATTTGAAAAGTTGATGCATGAGAAATTACAGATGAGTTCTATGGGAGAACTTACATTTTCTTGGGATTACAAGTACATCAGAAGAAGGATGGAATATTTATTAGTCAAGATAAATATGTTGGTGAAATTTTAAAGAAATTTGGGTTTACAGAAGTCAAGACTGCAAGCACATCAATAGAACTCAGAAGCCTTTGCTCAAGGATGAAGATGGTGAAGAAGTGGATGTTCATATGTATAGGTCAATGATTGGTTCATTGATGTATCTTACATCTTCAAGACCAGATTTATGTTTGCAGTGTTGTGCCTATGCTAATATCCAAGTCAATCTAAAGTTTCACATATTCATGCGTAAAATGAATTTTAGTACTTAAAAGGTCTACCAAAATTGGGCCTTTGGTATCCAAAAGATTCTCCTTTTGATTTGGTAGCATACACTGATAGTGATTATGATGGAGCAAGCTTAGATACGAAGTCTACAACAAGAGGTTGTAAATTCCTTGGATGTAGATTAATATCATGGCAGGGCAAGAAACAGACAGTTGTTGCAAATTCCATAATAGAAGCTGAGTATGTGGCTGATTCAAGTTGTTGTAGACAAGTGTTTTAGATTCAGAATCAACTACTTGATTATGGATACAATTTTATGCATACCAAGATCTTTATTGATAATAACAATACTATTTGCATAATTAAAAATCCTATTTTTCATTAAAAACAAAGCATATAGAGATCAAACATCATTTTATTAGAGATTGCAATGAAAAGAAATTGATTCAAATGGTCAAAATCCATACTTACAAGAATGTTGCAGATTTGCTTACAAAAAGCTTTTGATGTAAGTAGATAACAATATTTGATTGCTAGTATTGTAATGCTAAATCTTTAAAGTCTTTTATCTCTTTATGTTTTTGTATAGTTTTGTATGAATAAGTACTGTTATTCATGTCATTAAAAGTTTCCATTGTTAAGTATAATTAGTACTGCTGGTTATACTTCATACTATTGAGTTTCTACTGTTAGTTATACTTAATACTGTTAGGTATAATTAATACTGTGATAATTGCAAAAATTGCTATGGCTTGTGTTTTCTTGGTTTTTGGACTAACGTTTTGTAGGAAAAGCAAAAAAAAAAGTGTTAAATTAATGATGGAAAAGTTGTTTAGAATGGAATTGGAGTTAATGCTGGTGACTCAAAGTTAATGCTGCTAGGCATAACTTACTACTGTTGGGTGAAAGTTAATGCTATTAAGGGTATTTTCCATAAATACTTCGATTAAGGGTTTCAATTGACCCTTTAATCAATTTCACTCTTTCAAATACTCTCTAATTACAAACCCTAACTCAATTTTATCATCCATTATCAAAACCTAACACAAATGACGACTTTAAAGTTTGCAAATACTCATAATATGGTCGCATTTTTGTTTAAACCCACATAGAGTGATCGGTTTGAACAAATTGTGGATTTTTTGAATGCACACCCTATAAGGTATGCATTAACGATTAATCCTACTATATATATTTCTTGCATTGAACAGTTCTGATCTTCTGTCAAGGCTAAAACTATCAATGGGGAAGAACACTTACATGCCCTAGTAGATGGCAAGAAGATAATCATCACTGAATCATCTGTTAGAAGAGATCTTCAACTACCAGATGAGGAAGGTATTGATTGTTTACCAAATTCTACCATTTTTGAACAACCTGCATTGATGAGGTATGAGAAAATTTCACAAAAACTCACTTTTTATAAACCATTCTTTTCCCCACAATGAAAATTTCTAATTCATACAATTTTGCTGTGTCTAAGTCCAAAGACTACTACATGGAATGAGTTTAGTAGTACTATGTGATCTGCCATTATCTGTTTAGCAACAAATTAGAAATTCAACTTTTCAAAATTGATTTTTGATAGTAAATTAGAAACTTGGATAAGGCTTCTGGCAAATTTTAATGTATCCAAGGTTTTGTACAAATCTTTTTAGACCAACAACTGAGGGGATGTCAACTCATAAGAGAATTTATATTGAACCTCTCACACTAAAAAGATTTTTGGAAATATCAAAGAATGGCCAAAGGTTTTGTTTCTATTAGAAGTAACCACCCATTATTTTTCAACAATTATAGGACAAAACCAATCATAAATGGGTGAAGGTTCAGCAATTCCAACTGATCCCCATCACACACCCACTTTTATTCAACCATCTCCTCAACCTCAAAAGACACAAAAACCTAGGAAGCCTAAAAGAAAGGACACTCAGATACCTCAGTCTAGTGATCCTAGTGACAATGTTGCAGATGAGGTTGTCCATAAGGAGTTGGGTGACAGTTTGGTGAGGGCTGCCACTACTCTTCAAGCTTAGACCGAGCAGACATGGTAAAATAACTAAGACCCGATCCAAGGAAACACCTAATGAATCTAGTTCCCAAGGAACTACTTCAGGTGGTGGTCCCAGGTGCCAAGAAACCATGAGGGATATTATTGCTCAAACTAGGTTTGAGAATGTATCTAAACATTCCAATGATTCACTGCTCGCAAGAGGTAACACACTTTAAAGTGATGAGGATAGACTTAAACTTGATGAATTGATGGCACTATGTACCACTTTACAAAACAGGGTTCTTGATTTGGAGAAGACAAAGACCACTCAACATAATGAAATTGCTAGTTTGAAAAGGAGGGTCAAGAAGCTTGAAAAGAAAAAATAAGTCAAGAACTAATAAGCTGAAGAGATTATACAAAGTTGGTTTGACTACTAGGGTAGAATCCTCTGGTGATAAAGAAAGTTTGGATGAGGATGCATCCAAACAGGGGAGGATTGATGCTATTGATACAATGAAAAATAACCTAGTTAGTGTTCAGATATGAAAGTTTCTGCTGGTGAGGAAGTTGCAGAATGAAGTAGTTGAAGGTATTAATACTACTAGCTAATTTATAGCTGAAGGCTCAGGTTAGTGATGCTGGTGATAAAGTTAGTACTGCTAGTGCTGTAACAACTATTAGTGCTGCTACAACAACTACTGCTACAATTACAACTGTTGATGATATTACTTTAGCTCAAGCACTTAAAGAAATGAAAAGTACAAAACCCAAGCAGAAAGAGGTTGTTATACAAGAGCTGGATGAATCTACAACAACAAAATCTCACAACTATCTCAACATAATCACAAGATAAAGGTAAAGGAATATAGATAGAACCTGTGAAGGAAGAAAGATCGAATCGTGCTTGATGAATAAACGCTTAGATCTACAAGCTAAAATTTTATATGAAGAAGAAATGACCTGCAAGAGAGAAAGCTGAAAAAGAACAAGAAGCCAATATTGCCTTGATTGAAACATGGGATGATATACATGCAAAGATTGATGTTGATCATCAATTGGCTGAAAGATTGCAAGCACAAGAACAAGAAGAGTTGTCTGTTGAAGAAAAGGCTACATTATTTCAACAACTCTTAGAGAAAAGAAGAAAGTATTTTGCAGCTAAAAGAGCAGAAGAGAAAAGAAATAAACCACCAACAAAAGCTCAATAGAGAAAGATAATGTATACTTACCTAAATAAAATAGAAGGATACAAGCTTAATAATTTGAAGTTAAAAGAGTTTGATTCTATTCAAGAGATGTTTGACAATGTATTCAAGAGGATAAATACATTTGAAGACTTTAGAACAGAGTTGGTGGAGGGCAAAGAAAAGAGAGCAGGAACTGAGCTAGCACAAGAGATTATAAAGAAGCAAAAGGTGGGAGATGACAAAGAAACAACAAAGATTAAAAAGTTAATGGAAATGATTCCAGATGAAAAAGAAGTAGCAATTGATGCATTCCTTTGTCTAGTAATCTCCAAGTATTGTTGACTGGAAAGATTACATAAAGAAGGAAGAACAAGCTATTATCAAATAATGAAAGAGTAAATTGAAAGGTCCTCAAATGTATATGATCTTTTATACATGCTTAAACATTTTTGACAGGGAAAGAATTTAGAAAACTTTTTACAAGTTTGGTAAAAGCTAAATATTAGTCATACGACGACCAGTGGAAGACTTATATTTGATATTATATGAGTGATTTGAAACAATGTTTTGAACCACATATAGAAGATAAAGTATGGAGGAATCAACAAGACTACAAAGTGTTGAGTTGGAAGCTGTATGACTCCTGTGGAGTACATTTCTTGAGGATGCAACATATGCAAATTTATATGTTGGTAGAGAAGAAGTATCCTCTTACACCATCTACACTTACAATGATGTTGGAAAAGAAGCTTATGATTGACTATGAAAGTGAAATGGCTTATCAGCTTCTTAAATTCATCATAAAATAGCTTAAGAAGTAAAGAAGTGTTTGGAAGCATCCTCCTGGTGTTGATGAAGCTTTAAATGAATAAACTTGATGATTTTGAAGAAGAATATCAAGTTTAGGGGAGGATTGTTGGGATTAAAAGTCTTCTTGATGTTGTTTGAATTACTGCTACTCATGTTTGTGTTAATGCTGCTCAGCTGAAGTTAGTGCTGCTCATGAACTTCAAAGAAAATATGCTAAGTGTTTACTACTGGTAGTACACAGTTACTACTGCTAGTAAATATTAGTACTGCTAGTGAAAATATTCTAAGTAGTTACTACTGCTAGTGATAAGTTACTACTGCTAGTACAAAGTTACTACTACTCAAGGTTAAGACTGCTCAGAGATAAGTTAATGCTGCTAAGGTTAATAAGTTAGTACTGTTTGGTGTTAGTACTGCTTATATGATATGTATTAAGTTATTTGTTTATAGAAAAGATTATGGATACTTAGGAAAGTATTGTAAGCCGACTAGGGCTCCTTGGTGTATAAAAGGAGGTCCTAGGGCATAGAGTTTGATATAGTTTTTCATATATCTTTTTATATTCTTAGCTTCAAGGTCTTTGTAACCCTAATACTTTGAGAGTATTCGTATTATTATCATTAATAATATTGGAGCTTATTTGTTGAATTGTATGTTTTCATAGAAATTATTGTTTCATTGATAATTCTTTTTAATATTAAAGATTAGATTCCGCATAATCTTTAATACATTCAAACATAGTTTCTACTATAGTTGTGTTAGATTTGTCTAATATAACTAAATCTTAAACAAGCTTAAGGAATTTGATCTATTAAAGTGGGATCAACAGTTGTCTTTTACTTATTGAATACACATATCATTATTTCCATGTTAATTGTTGCTTATATGGCAATTTGGCTTGTGACATCCTTTTTACCATTTTCATATAGCTTATTGTTACATACATTCCTCATAACCAAAAACACCCAAATCCTAGTGAACGACCTCGGCTTACCACAACAAACTAACTACATACGAAAGGGTCATACTTGCCCATGTGTTCTTAGCTTATTTCGGTAAATCCTGTTATAAATTTAAAACTAGTAGTCACGAGACACATCATAATCTAAAAACACCTCTTACCATCCCATGCTTCAGTTTCTTTCAAAAAGTTGTATATCTGCTGGTTTAACTAAATAACCATCGGCTTACTACCCTAAATACCTTTAGGAATTCTGGTATACAGCTAAGGCAGATATCGCAATGAAATTGATCACCTTCACTCTCTCTCATTTTGACAAACCACTTTCGTTTAATCTCGATGTGTTTTCAATTGTCATTGGGATTGAACGTAGTAAGGACTTTGTTTCAATTCCCCCAAAAGAGACTGTGAAGGCTGATCTAGTAACTTTGGGACTTACTGATGGGAACGATACCTCTCTTTCATCCTCTGACCTCATCAATTCATCCCTAGTGAAAATCAAGTATTTTTCACCAAAATAAAGGGTTCTGATGCAGTACATCGTGAAATGGCTGGGAGGCATGCAGGGATCTCATGATCAGCAAATGCCAGTCAATAAACCATCGCATACTGCCTGTGCTGGGGGCTGAATGTTGACATAGCAAGTATTTTGTTCTCTGATTTGATTGCCCAGTTACACCCTGTGACTGACAAAAAGGAAAGAAAATCAAACATCTCTTATACAAGATATTTGTCTCTCATCATGGAACATATGCTCGGAGAAGCTTACATCAATGAGAACCTCAAGACTTTGAAACCCCATCACATTACAGCCCTTTCCTTTAAACCCATACTTGAGAATGAAACTGCTTTAACTTCTCATGGGTGCAAAGTAGCTAAGCTTTCTCCAGATCCCATAAAGTCTTTGCTCCCTCCCTCTGGGGAGGTAAATGCTGATGACTCAGCTGATAAGTCCTCGTTCGAGACCTCTATGCATCTTGTTATTCAGCCCAAAGCACCAACTAACCTAAAGACAAAGAAGAAGCAAATCCCACCTGCTTCTAAACCAAAGTCTTCAAAACAGGTCAAGGATTTACCTCCAAAGAAACAAGTAGATGAGACTCAGCCCATTATGGAAACAGTGGCCACCGCTGACGCCACCCAAAGTCTAGGAGCCTCCGAGTCGACAGAGGATCAAGAAAACCAGCCTCGGACCGCTGATGCCGAAAAGGTAACAGTCTTAAATATTAGGGGCACTGCAAGAAACCACTCTCAAACTTCTCTAGGAGAGAGTGGTGAAGTTAAGGGCTACCTTTGACCTAATAGAGAGTCCGTGTTAGCACTTTACATACCAAATCTTCTTTACACTCTGTGTCTGCACTCAGGGGATGATACTGAAAGGCTCGAAATACCTGATGTTTGACTCTAAAAATTCGACTTTATTGGATTAACCCATCTATGCATGAAAGTCGACCCCTGTATGAACTGAACCCCGCTCAGACTCAGGGGTCCCTTAAATAAAAAAGAGTCCTAAAAGTGTTATAACTTTTGAGGGGACTGGATAATCACACCCAGTCTTCTTAGGGGCAACGAATGGCTATCATTCCCTATATTACAAACTCACAACTAAAAAGAGTCCCAAAAGTTTGAAACTTTTGAGGGGACTGGATAATCACACCCAGTCTTCTTAGGGGCAGCGAATGGCGATCCTACCCATCATTACAAATTTACTTTTTCAACTAACACATTTATGTAGGTACTAGATTAAAACGTTCAAGGGGAGGTGAAGGAGTCTGTGTTAGAATCTATAGGGGATGTCACATTTGAGCAAATCATGGATGAATATGATCAAAAGAATAAGGTGCTCAAGAAGTGCTTAAGAGCCCGTATGACACAGAGTCTGAGATCAAAATAATAAAGAGGTTCCAACCATGTCAGCCTGCTGATGACGATCATATCACTTTTCTAGGCTCTGAACCCGTTGACGTGGAAATTGATCAAACAAAGTCTACGAAGAATGGTGACTCTAAAGAAACTGAGTCTGTGTTACAGTCTGTGGAAATCGTAGATGGGGGGGTGAATACGTTTTCCTTTTTAAAATCTTAAAAATGTTTCGTATCAAATCACCGATCAAGCGTGATATAATATGAAGAGTGTTTATATAAGTTATATACCAATAATACATATTCACATCAACCATGAAAGAAACACAATCAAAACTATATAAACAACACAACAAAAAATTGCAAATATAAATATAGAGCGATAAATGCAAGTATAAATGTAAAGAGATAAGTAAAAGGAAATGCACACTGGACACGATGATTTATAGTGGTTCGGTCACGAAGCACCTCTTCGCCCTACTCCACTCCCCGAGCACCAAACTCGAGAGTTATCTTCACTAGTCAACAAGCTCCCTTTAGGCGAAGAAAACCGTACACAACGTTGCTTATATCAATTTCCGACACTAAGCTAGATGTCGAGTTCTAATCTTAGCTAGAACCAATCTATTACGACTTCACAACTTCTTCACCGACTTCAAACACAACTTCACAACTACACAACTTCTTCACTTCAAACTTCATAACTTCACTTTACACTTCCTGATTGCAGTTTTACCGTACCTATAATAATCAATATAATACTACTTAGGTAAATTCCAACTATTCACCTTTAACCAAGGTAAAAAGTCAAAACTTACAAAGATAATATATAATATATATAATATACGTATGTTTAACCGGGTAAGTATGATCACCCGGGTCGTTTCCCCAACGACTAGTGAAATTGAAACCACGTTTTAGTTCGGATTCTGATTTGAATGAAGCAAAGATATTTGATGATCTATTTCTAAAAAATAGAAAGCAACAATTAAAATGAACAATTAAAAACAATTAAACAATTAAAACTAATACGGGAAGCAAATAAAACGCGACAATTAAGCAAGCCTACTAAATTTTACTCCTAAAAATGTAAACTAAATTTCTAAACCTAAGATAGGACAAAAGAAAATTTTAGGAAAAAGAAAAACATTTTTTTGATTATTTTTGAATTTATTATGAATTAAAAACTAATTTAATCTAATTAAATCTTAAAAATAGCAAAATAAGTAATAAAAATTTGGAAAAATGATTTTTAAGCTTAGAAAAGTCTAAAATATCATAAAAGCAAAGAGAACTATTTTTAACTATTTTTATTATTAAAATCCTATTTTTAAAATTTAAAATAAAAGCTTAAAAATGAAATTTAAGATCTAAAAAGTGTGAAAATGATTTTACTGTATGTAAACCTAAAGCTGTTTTTTATAAAACTAAAAATTATTTTTTTGTATTTTTTTGAAACTTTTTCTATTTTTTATGAATTTTATAAGAATTTAACTTTCAAAAAATGATTAAAAATAAAATAATAAATGAAAAATTATGAAAAATTCAGGGAAGGACCTAAACACTAGCAGGAACTTAAGAAAAATAAGAAAAGCTAAGTTGCTTAACGAATAAGCCCTAAACGAGCTTAATAAGCTACGGCTTATTTATAAAAAAGGAAATGAAAGTGTGTACTAGTATTTGATTGTGTATTATACTAATGGATGAGCTAATGTAGCAAACTGGTTAAGTCATTGGTGTTGTGTGTGTGAGGTCGTGGGTTCGAGTGTGGTGGACACTAAAATAAGCTATTTTAACAAAAGGGACTTTAGCTGAAACTAAGTAAATAAGCTCAAAAACAGCTTATTGATAAGCTGTTACAGTAAGTAAGCTTTTGGGCTTAATTTCACTTAACAGCTTATAACGAGCTCAATTTAAGCTTAAAACTAAAAAGGAAAAATGTTCTAAGAAGCTTATAATGAGCTTAATCTAAAAATGAAAAGAAATAAAAGCTGGAAACCACTTAAAGCAACTTAAAATGATAATGAAAATGTTAAACTTAGCAAAAACACTTAAAGGTACAAAATCCAATTAAGCTAAATAGCTCAATAAGTCAATTTGGACCTTAAGCTTTTGCTAGCTTATCAAACAACTAATAAGCAACTAAAATCAATCTTAAAATCTATACCTATAAGCTAAAAACAAGAATTTAAAAGCTAATTTTAAGACCGCTACTGTTTTTGGTGTTTTATGAATTTTGTGACTTTTGACAGCTAAATTAGACTAGGAAAATGAGCTAGAAAATGCAATTTAAGACTAATTCTATAATAAGCTATAACTAAACTTAATCCTACTTAAATCTAAGATCCTAAATACTACTTTTACTTAACTAAGGACTAAACTAAAAGTGACAGTACTAACTACTTGTTAGTACTGTTGCTTTTTGCACAAGTGCAAATCTACTAGTGCAGGTTTCCTAAGGGAAATCCTGCACTTAAACACACTCAAATAGAGTGTATAAACACAATGCAAGCAAGATCTAAGCCTTGGAGGGCTTAGATCATAAATTGCACAAGTGAAATTAAGATAAAATGTACCCTGGTGCAGGAACACCTAAGTTAAGCCATAACTTTTGAAATTTTGAAATCTAACTTATAAAAACTCTTTTCCTAATTGTCTTAAAGGTAAACTCAAGTGACTAAAGCAAAATGCACAATTAGTTTTGAAATGAAAATCTAATTATCAAAAACTTAAGACCAGATAATGCAGAGTTTATATTATTACTAATAAGCATGAATTAACAACTAAATAAGCAGTAATCTAAGATTTAAGCTAATTTACCTATTTTTGGTTTTTTCAAGGGTTTTAAGACAATTATATGAAAATCTATGATTCAAACTAAAAAAGTTTAAAACAGACAAACAACTATGATCATTAAGCTAAATAAAACACAAATAAGCATTAATAAGCAAAGAGATTAAGAAAATAAGCAATATTAAGCATATAAACTATAACTAAGCAATTTAAACTGAAATTAGAGAAAAAATGAAAAGAGAAACTTACTTGAACCTTTAGCTAAACAAAAGGTACCAATAATGGCAGCTACAAGCTCCCTAGCTTATTAATAAGCTAGGGTATAAGTCCTTGGGATCTCTTCCAAGTTAAGATCCCCTTCCAAAAGCTTATAAGTCCAAATCCAAAGGTAATTAGAATTTAAGCTAATTTTATGGGTTAAAAGTATGATTAAAGGTAATTAAGCTCAAATCAAGAGTTTATAGACTCTTGAGAGCTTATTAGAGCTTATAAGGATTAATTGAGCTTTAGCTTAATTCTAAACAAGAAAAATGAGAGATTATGACTTAAAGAGATTTAGAAAGATTAAAAACACTGCATTTCATTAATAAAAAGGTTGCTTACAAGATTTAAAAGGAAATTACAAGATTAAAAGTAAAATTAAGCTAAAAACTATCCTAAAAGCTACGTATAAAACTAGATGTGTGTGTGTGTGTGAAGAGTGAGGCCTTTTTATAGGCTGTTGAGGAAGCTTCTAGCCCTCTTGCTTTGCTCTCTAAACTTTCAATCTTAGCCAATCAATTCTTCAATCATTTGAGCTTCTATTTTAGCCGTTGGATTGATTTGTGGACACCTGAGGATTGCCAGCATGTCATTCTCTTTTGGATGTCATTGTGCTTCTTTTGTGAGTGTTTTAGCACAAAAATCCACACCTCTTGTGCTTTCACCATTGCTGACGTGTGAGGTGAGCTTGAGATAGGTTAAGTATCCTCTTGATTAGACTAATTTGACCCTTCATTTGTACTTGTGAGCTCTTTAATTGACTTCCTTGCCCATCAATTTCCATTTGCCCTTTGTTTTACCATGGGGGTGAAAGATGGGACGACGGGTGAATAGTAACTGGTTTCGCGCCCTTTTTCGACAGTTATTTTAGTAAAAGCTTTGGAATATTACACAAATGGTCCTTGTGTTCTTTGTCTTTTTTCTAGTTATAATCAACTTACGAAAATTACAAAACTGGCCCTTGTGGTTTGTTGTAAAAGGAAATGGGCTAAGGTTTTGGGCCTAAGGATCCCGGTAAGGTCCATTTGGGTTTTTAAGGCCCAATAAGAGGGGAGGGGCTATTTTTGGATTTTAGTGAAACTTAGGGGGTGAAAATGGAATATTGTGGGACTTGTTGACTTTTGTTGACCATTGTTTGACTGCTTTTGATTGAGGCTTGACATTTATGGCTTCGGCTTTGATTCTTTGGCTTTTTTTTGTACTCTTCTGATTCTCGTGTCCGTGATTGCTTGCTTTTGACTTTTTCTTGTAGGAAGAGCCATTTAATCAAATTAGAGAATGAATATGAGACTATCACTAGTGGTGCTCAATTCAGGCTAAACACGACCATTTTTACGGGTTATACACCGAACCCAACTTCACTCTTGGAACAATGTCAACCGTAGGTCAAATTGAATTTCTAGTGCAATAGAATTCTCTAGTAATCATTCTCAATGTTAGACAAAATAGAATTCGTTATATTGCCTAATGAAGTGATAAAGATAAAATTTTGTATTATCCTTTTCAAGATGAGGACCTAACATGACTCAACTAAGAATACTTTAAATCCGGTTTGCGTATAATCCTAAATCAAGATGTGTAGAATTTTCCAAGATACGTAAGCAAGATATTGGTAATCGTTCGTTCAAGTCTATAGGTTGTTTGATTTCATTACATACTGCTTTGATATAAATGGATGTCTTATATTTAGAACTCTACATTGTAGTTTGTCACAATGTGATATTTAACGTGTTTGGTTTTTCAAAAGCCAAGAGATGTGTTTAAATGTGAAATGACAAATAATATGTTATATTTGTAGAGTGTTTTTAATAATTCCCATATTCATGCCATGTGAAGTGAATCTCATCAATATTATTTATCTTAATTGAGTTTGTGATTCTTTAATGATAAATGTTTGAAAAGAGACATATTTTTAAAAAAAAATATACTTCTCTAAAATTAATATTCTTATCAATGTTGTATATCATAATTAAATAAGTATTTGAATAAATGTATTTTTACTTGTTTATGCATTGATACATATTTTGATAGGTTATTTTTCAAATTTTCAATTCTAATAATTTATATTTTTCAAATGATATGTAGTGTATTTTCTTGTAACACAACCATTTATGCTACGAAGAAAATAAGATGCATAGGATATATATTATCCTTTATCAATCGTTTAATACGATAAGTCCATAAAATCATTAAACATAATGTTTCCCAAACATCATGTTATCCTAGGTGAATAAACAAGAATATTATTTTTATTTTAGAATTTAGTTAAAAGTGAATGTTGTATGAGCAAAGTTTACATATATTGTTAGTTTGCTCGTGTTTGGTTTTTCAAAAATGACACATTTACCAATTGCATTGCAATGTAAATTGCTTAAATATTTTGGACGAAACATCCAAGTCGTCAATCCTACTTCATTGTGTATTTGATGCGTGTATTAAACATATTAGTATAATGTTTGGAACACAACCATTGGACAAGTAGACTCAATATGGCATCATCAACAAAAGTGTGATTTATGATCCGATGCATATTCTTTTCATCTAGAAAAGGATGTAATTATTTTCATATCAATCTAGTGTGATTGAGTATGTAGATCCAAGATAATATCTCTATATATTGATATAGTCTTGAAGCTAAACAAATAAGAATCCAATTTCATGTTCATACATGAAAACTTGTCAATTAGATTCAATAAAGATATCAATCATAATTTGAATAATAAATTGATATATTCTCGAAATCTTTCTTGACCCTCATGAATATTCATTTAAAAAAGAAAAAAAATAAACATTTAAAATAGTGTGTTACCATTTAATCCAAAATTAGTTGTAAGGTGAGGTTATGATAATAATAAGTTAAAATTTCTTATTTCAAGATTGTCAGTAAATTTTAACTTGTGCAAAAAACTATTATATTGTTATGTGTAATATACAATAGTTTTTGACATTTTTTATGAGTATATAATGATTTTCTAACAATTTTTAATACAACACACAAATCTTTAAAAAATACTATATGTTTTTTAGAAAATATAATTATTTGTGTATGTTAGAACTCATGCAAGCACAAGTATTTTCTTTTCTTAGTTACGGAATGTCATTAATACACTTCTTTTTTTTTTTTGTTCTTTTATTGTTAACCAACCCAAGGTCAAACAAAGCAAGTTGTTAAAAATATTTAAACGTGTTGTTGAAAATAGATTAAATCGTTGGAAATATTTAGGTGACTAGTTTTAACATATTTAATAATATACTTGATAAGTTATTGAACTTTTATTCATAAGTATATTCCCATACTCGAAAAGATTTACAAGATGTTTATGTGACATTTGTAAATTAAGTGATCTATGCCTATATGCAATGCAAGAGCAATTTCGTAATCTTAATGCAAGAAATCTAGCATAAGTTCTAGTTAGGCATAATTCGAAAAACTAGCTACAAACGAATAGTGTACATGGCACATGTGCTTAGATATTCAATTAGCTCAATTAGAAATAGCAACAATCATTTAATAATTTCTATTAACAAACTTAAGACACAAAGAAGTGCATATAATCACATAGCATAACACATAAAAGTACTTGTCGTCGTTTTGTGTATTAGATACAACAACGTATACATAGCTCGGTTTTATTTGAAAATAAAATACTTTCCTCCCCATTTCAAAAATCAAGTTTAATATTTTTGAAAAGTTAATTACACCATTTTTCAAAGATATATCGACTAGAAATGTCCGACTCGAAAGGAAAAGATAAAATACAAGTTTTACGTTAAAACGAGACTCAACGTTTTGGACATTAAGTAGTATTTTGCCTTTCTGACTAGATTAAGTTTGAAATAAATACTTGGAAGTATTTTTATATGAAAGTAGACTCAATTCTCTTCGAAATGGCGGGTGGCACGACTTCTACGGACTTACGATTGATTTTATATGATTTTTCAAAGTTCTAAAAAACTGCCGGAATCAGACATGTGGTCCCCTTACAATTAAGGGCCCGCCGCAAAATATTTAAGGGTGGCGCCCACATGATACTTCAGAATTACGATTTTTGTAAACATTGTTTTTCTGACTTTGCGAAAGGTGTACAACTTTCTAATTTGGATACCTAACATATAACTACTTATTTTAACATCATTTTTTATCCTCGAGCTAGTATAATTATGTATATAACATCAAAACTATATCAAGTAATCAACAAACCCCTTTTCATATTTAATCCCACCATGAATGGGTAATTTGAATACATGGATTGTAACTCCAAATTTTAAACCATTTGTTCTAAAATTTAGAGCGACGTGGCTCTTGATTACCAATTGTGGAAGATCTTAAAGGGAGGGTAATACGTTTTCCTTTTAAAATCTTAAAACTTTTCGTATCACTCTCCCGATCAAGCATGATATAATATGAAGAGTGTTTAATATAAATTATATACAAACAATCAATATTACAGTCAAAGATCACATCAATCCATGACACAAAACACAATCAAAACTATAAAGCAACCAACACACAATGCAAAAAAAGAATACTTAAGAGCGATAAATGCAAGTATAAATGTAAAGAGATAAGTAAAAGGAAATGCAAACCGGACATGATGATTTATAGTGGTTCGGTCACGAAGCACCTCTTCGCCCTACTCCACTCCCCGAGCACCAAACTCAAGAGTTATCTTCACTAGTCAACAAGCTCCCTTTAGGCGAGAAAACGGAGGACACACCGTTGCTTTATATCAATTTCTGACACTAAAGCTAGATGGACGAGTTTCTAATCTTAGCTGAAGAACCAATACTATCACGACATCACAACTTCTCCACTACTTACACGACTTCACAACACAACTTCACAACTACACAACTTCTTCACTTCACAACTTCACAACTTCACTTCATAACTTCCCTACACTTCATAACTTCACTACACTTCATATCTTCCCTACACTTCACAACTTTACATCACCAAGACACTACCAAGATCATCATGATCTAACATACCTTCTTATGATCATCATGATCTAACTATTACACAAGTTTGGAATACATGGACTCGATCTATACATTATGAATGTAAGACATGTCACGAATGCACTAACTAAACTACATTAACTTCGCACTTGATGAAGCGAAGTTCTCTCTTGTCACTTGAATGATGGATGATTGGATCACATTTAAACATTAAACTTATAACAAGTTAAGTGATCAAAGAAAAAGTTTGCAAAAGAGCTTAGATCTGAGAAAAACTATTCAAAGAGTAAGAAAATCGTGGAAACATTCACCTATTTATAGGAAAAATATTAATTTTTTATTTGGGCGGTCCCCTTAATTATGGCCGGTCCCCTTAATTAATTAAGGGGGCCGCCTATTTTTCAGACGCTTCCTTTTTCGTCTTTTTGTGGGAAAGGTTTTTCTAGAACTTTCTAGCCGTTTTTGGGTAGAAATTTTGAATTCTAAATATTTATTTTGAATAAAACATTTCTTATAAATACAAAAATGTTTTGTATATGTTTTTAAAAAATGTTTATCCCATTTTATAAAAAAATGTAAGGTTTGGAAAAATAAAAAATTTCTTTGATCATTCAACAAATTAAAGTTTGTTTGTTCATACCTTTAGTGATTTACGTCGGGTGCGAACTTAAATTTGTTGTTGAAGAAAACATGAGACGTCAAAAGATGTTGACGTATGAATTGATGATTATGATACGAGTAACTTAAGCACATTATGTTATGTGTTATACGTACATGTTTGTCTCATCACCAAAACATGAGAGGATTGTATAGATTAAATATCGTAATGTAATATTTCTACCAACAATCTCCCCTTTTTTGATAATGACAAAATTGTAAATTATAACTCATAGTAAAATGTATAAGGTTACTTTGTTTATACTTCTTCTCCCCTTTTTTGTCGAAACAAAAGGTGGACTCTAGCGAGTCTTTAACTAACTTCAACTTCTTCATTCAAAGAGGCGAGTTGCATATCCTAAGTGAAGTCTTATTCTATAAATCCCTTTTAAATAATGACATCCCTTGAACATTAACTCAAGCGGATCCATGGATCAAATTAGTTGCAAACTCTTAACCTACATCAATGGTTAGTTTCGTGCAACAAAAAATATATATAGGGATGAAAAACACATATAAAAAAATGTGTAGATGTCTTAAACGGTTGCAAACGTAATGGCTTGGAATTTTTCAAATGCTCCCCCTTGGTGTTTGCTCCCACCTTGATTGGGGCACAAGATATCGAGTAACGGAAAAAGTGCTACAAGGACAAAAGTTAGTAGAAAAAATGCACATATATATTTAATGATGATGATAGATATATATATGCAAGACACTTAGGTGAGGAAAACAAATCATGTATGTTTTAGGTATATGCACTCTAAAGTGTGGCACTAAAGACAACAACCTAAATAAAAAAATGATGAATGCTTAAGACATGGAAATGTTTAGGAACCAATGATAAGATTCGATCGACACATGCTTAAGGGCTAAGAATCGATCAACACGTTCCTTATGGTATCATCATCTAACCAAGATAATGATGTGGATTTAAATATACTAATGGTTGTATTAGAGATTCCTAATATCATCAAGGTTTCTTTGTTATGCATTATTATGCTTTTTCATTGTTTGGGGTGCTTTACGGATGAACATTATCATAAGCTTAGGTCAAACTAAATGTTGATGATAAGGATGATTTATTGAGGAAACATAAATGAAGAAGGATGAGCATGAATGGAAAGGGAATGTGTTAACTATAGGTTTGTTAGGTGTTTGGTAGGTTTGGAGAGTAAGGTGATAAGAGAATATTGTTTTGTTATTAGGAGAGATGCATGGCTAAGAGGTTTGATAGGTCCTTTAGTTGATTAATGTCATCAACTAGGCTTTCTCTACTTGGAGATAGAGGTGGTGTGTGTTGAGTTTGGTTGCCACTTTGAGGTGGAGATTGAGTGTGAGTAACATGTGAATTGATAGGTGAGAAGGGAAATGGAGGATGCAAGGCAACTTGTGGTGATGTGGGAGTGTCCTTAATGTAAGGATTTGGTAATTCTTGATTGGGGTGATTGTTTTCTTAAGATGGTTCATGATGTGAAGGAGTTGTTTGGGCATTGTGTAAGATGAATTTACATTGAGCTCATTAGAAGTGTTACAAAGGTTTAGTTTCTTCCTCCAAATAGGTTTCACATTCATTTTGTCTACCTTTGATGGTTTGTATGTGGGTTTGTTAGAGGATGTCATTGGTGAGGATAATTGTGATGATGATGATTATGATGAGGAGATGTCATTGATGAGAATGTTAGTAGATGGTTGTTAATATTGATGAACAAAGGTGAAAATGTAAAAATGGTGGAACTGTGAGACTCAAACTCACTTAAAGGTTGAATATCAATCTTTGTGTTCTTCAATTGCAAAAAACGGAAATGAGAAATGAACAAATGAAAGACACGATATTGTGATGACTCAACAACACTTTGAAGATTGAATATCTTCTTTGTGTTCTTCACTTGTTAAAAAGTGGAAATGATTGGATGAGACGCATTTCATTACGAAATTCACTTGACTTTTGACAACATAGGCACACATGCTTATGAGTGTCGGGATATGAAGATGAGACACATTTCATTACGAAATTCACTTGTGGGGAATGGTTACATGGTGAATCTTCTTGTGAAGATGACAAGGTGGATGACTCGAGGTTGATAGTAGTAAGGATGTCTCGGTTTTTCATTTCACTTTGGTGATTTGGGGATGTACTAGAACTAATGATCACTAACAAGAGTGAATAATAGTTATGAGGTTTGAGTGTATGGTAGAAGTGTATCTTGTGGTTTCTAGTGAATAAGAATCACCTATGTGAGTTCTTGAGAGTGTTTGGTTAAAGGATATATGTGAAGATGTGTGTTTTCCCTTCCCTTTTAATTCGTGCTCATCCGGACATAAGTTGTGGAATAAAAAGAATAAATGAAGAGAAATAACGACGGAAGCGATGAGCTTGACAATTTCATGATGGATGACGGTTAGCATACGATGAACTTCATCCGCGAAGTTATGTAGCTCTTCTCGAATATTGCGATTGTTCGTAGAACAATCACACAACGAGGTACGGGGTTGTCTTAAAGGTGGTAACGGAAATGTGGACGGAAGATATTAACCATCTATATAATAATAGAGGCATGATTAAGGTTTTTGTGAAACGACTTAGACATGAACAATAAGTGACATTTTAATTTGCATTTCGCGAATTAAAAATGCTTAAACATTTCGGATGAAATGATTAAGTTGTCGAGATTTATCGGAATGTATTTAATAGTAACAAGACTATTAAAATGAGAATGACACGTTTATGAGATTTGTTTCATCATTCCTAGACCTAGACAAAAAAAATTAAACGGTTCACGTTTGAGTGGTTTGGTGAGGATGCCAGCGATGTTGTCTAGATTGACTAAGGAAAAGCCTAATTTCTACGTGCTTAGTGTGTACTCCTAATGAGATACAAAGTTTATCGATGTATACTATCATTAGGCATATTTAGGAAGAGCCATTTAATCAAATTAGAGAATGAATATGAGACTATCACTAGTGGTGCTCAATTCAGGCTAAACACGACCATTTTTACGGGTTATACACCGAACCCAACTTCACTCTTGGAAGCAATTCAACCGTTAGGTCAAATTGAATTTCTAGTGCAATAGATTCTCCAGTAGTCATTCTCATGTTAGACAAAATAGAATTCTTATATTTGCCTAATGAAGTGTAGCAAAGATAAAATTTGTATTATCTTTTCATAGAGGACCTAACATGACTCAACTAACATACTTTAATTCCGGTTCGCATAATCCTAATCAAGATGTGTGGAATTCCAAGATAAGCGTAAGCAAGATGTTTTAATCTTTTGTTCAAGATCTATAGGTTGTTTGATTTCGATTACATATTGCTTGATTTAATGGATGTCTTATATTTAGTCATCTTACATGTGTAGTTGTCACATGTGATATTTAACGTGTTTGGTTTTTCAAAAGCCAAAAGATGTGTTTATTTGTGACAATGACAAATATGTTATATTGAGAGTGTTTTTAAGAATTCCCCATTTCATGCCATGTGAAGTGAATCTCATCAATATTATTTATCTTAATTGAGTTTGTGATTCTTTAATGATAGATGTTTGAAAAGAGACATATTTTAATTTTTTTTTAAAATATACTTCTCTAAAATTAATATTCTTATCAATGTTGTATATCATAATTAAATAAGTATTTGAATAAATGTATTTTTACTTGTTTATGCATTGATACATATTTTGATAGGTTATTTTTCAATTCTAATAACTTATATTTTTCAAATGATATGTAGTGTATTTTCTTACAACCATAGGGCTTAGATCGGCCCTTCTTATTATATTAGTAAGATAGGTTGCTTGAGCACAACCATTTATGCTATGAAGAAAATAAGATGCATAGGATATATATTATCCTTTATCAATCGTTTAAT
>BQNB010065790.1:3179-34806 GCA_026074375.1 Tanacetum coccineum | reverse complement strand
ACTCGGGCGAATGACAAAGCCATGTTTGCCCACAAGCTTTATTGTTAACTGTTTTATTTCAGGGTCAAGTAAAGATGGAGATGGAGATACCTCGTTCCAGTGGAGTCAAATCACAACCCCATGCTCATACTTCATATTCCTAATCTAAGCCATCATGATAGCTGAAAGACCTACAATACAGCTTCCGCAACTCTGATGCTTGCTATCATGATCCAGAAAGGTGTGGGCATGCCGGTCCGAAGGTCACTACATCACATGGAGGCAATACTTCACCACAAGGATGATTAAGAGATTTACTGTGGCTGATGATCTCAAAGAATGCTCAAGGATCACTATCAAAGACAAGTCAAAGGAACTATGCTCAAAGATCACTACTTGTCGTACAATGACTGTACTTGAAGAATCAAAGACTACGGGCCAGAGTCAAAGATCAACTCATAGAACGCTAATATTCAAATCATAATTTCTAGGGTGACCTCCCTTAGGGGGAGATTGTTAGGTTTAAGAAAAAGATTCGGTCACCCCGTGTATTTTCATGTTTAGCGTAGCTCGTAGTTTTATTAGTAATCGTATGATTTATGGTGTTGGGCCGGGTCTTTACCCACTGTAAGCCCACACCATAGCCTGTTTTATGGGCATTTTGTAAGACATATTTAAACCCTCTCCACACATGGAGAGGGTATTAGGTTGTTCATTTTTATTACAAACATTCACTAGGTGTTTCTCTCACTAGAAACTCTCCATTTTCTCTCTCTAGATAATTCGGCCAACCCAATCATCTATGCTTGTGTTATGATATCCAATATCCAACAATGATAATAATCCCCGAGTCTTGCCTATACTACACTACAATGGTTAGGTACTCTGCCTAGGAGGGTTGTAAAACTTATGCGTTTACAATAATCTGCATCAAGTTTTTGGCGCGCTGCCGGGGAATAGTTTAGGTTTTGGATTCTATCTAGCTTAGGTCTACTCATGAGATTCCTATCACGTGAGATTTCTATTTCTTTTTAGTTAGCTTTCTTGTAGTCTATCTTTTCTTTGTTCCATTTGTTTTGTAAACCCTTCTTTTCGTTAACCACCATGGGAGATGAAAATCAACCATGTACTTTAGGAGATTATTCCCAACCAAACCACGAGGGCTATCAAAACACCATTGAACTCCCCGAAGGAGACAATGTGGTGCCTCTGCGATTCGACACCATTTGATTGGTGCAAAACGGATGTACATTCCACGGACTCCGGTCCAAAGATCCAAACTAATATCTTAAAGATTTTCTAAAACTTGTGGACTCACTTGACCTTAATGGTAAGAATAGGGAAAAGACGCGACTGCATTTATTTCAATTTTTGCTTCGCGATGGTGGGGCTACTGGCTGTATCGGGAGTCCGTCGTATCCTATACGATGACCCGTGAAATGCCTCCCTCCGATACCTCCTCATCATACGATAGCTATCTCCCCAGAAAGCTCTGCCGGGCTCAGAGTCGGTGTAGACGGAAGTGTAGGTAACATCAGACGTCGCAGAAGACATGGTTACTGCAAAAAGTAAAATAACTTATATAAGTATTTCTTATAAGAAAAATCGATATGCTATGTCTGTAAGGCTTTAATAATAAAGCCCTTATAGTAATATACGTAATATCATTTATATACCCGTATATTAATCATGTAAGCACTTAGTACCCTACTAATGCTAAAGCAATGCATGTTATGTAAGCATATATGCGCTAGACGTAAACAAGTAATGCATGTATGTCCCTCGCAAATCCCATTTGTGAAAAACAGTTTTGAAAATGGTTATAGTCCAGACAAAACCTTTTGACCTGGTTCTCTATAACCTTGGCTCAAATCTGAGCACGCAGCGGAATGTTTGAATATCCGAGGGCGTTACATTATTGGATCAATAGCACAAGATCTGAGAACGACTACTAAACGTGTCGTTTTTTTTGAAAAAAGATACAATGGATTTAACCCACAAAATACTTGTTTTGTTACTAAGCCCCATAGGCTTCAAATTTTATCAAGCGATAAAAATAAAGATTTGGTTTAAATAACTAATTATCCCCAAGATGTAATAAGACCCCAAATTCTTAAGTGTTGACTCTTCATTATTGACTCCCAATGTATCATCGCACCTCGTGCCTTATTGACCTGAAAAAACATCTTAAAAACGTCAACATAAAAAGTTGGTGAATTCCATAGGTTTAGTAAATCGATTGTAGAGACCAAAGATTTCCATGTGTATGATTAAGCAACAAATGCAAACATCATAAAAGTAATTACATTTTCCTAAGCTTATGACACTGAAGCTCCGACATATATGGATGCAATATAAATTTGGCCAACATGTGTCCGTGAATGATGTGCTAACCCGCAACATCCCAGATACGACATGGTAAGTCGTTCGTATTCCCAGTGATAGCTAGTCACCCGAACAAGGGGATTTTAGTCAATCCCTAATAGATCTATCCATAACATTCGCAATCACACACAATGTAATTCCCTAATCACCTCTACAATTACAGTTCATGATCCATGGACATAATGGGGAGTATGGTTAACTTAGGCAAACAATACGTAATCATAGTATAAAATGTACACTTGCGTCCAATTTGTAAAACAAAGCATGTTCTCACCCCAAGGATGTAAATCATTTAAATAATTGTAAAACATGGGGCTATGAACTCACCTTAGCAGGTAGTTCTCTGAATGATAATAAATATCCAAGTAAGCAGTGGATCACACCGTCAAGTACCTAAGTAAGTACGGTCAAGTCTTAGTTTACACATTTAAGCTAACGACTCATTGTATAAACTAAATTTCCATTTTAAGTTTATATATACCGTTATCACTTGTGTGGTGGTGCACATGGTTATTGTATTTACCATATCTATGGTTCTCGAGAAACGCGAAATCATTGTTAATAAATATATCTATTTATTACGTCGTTAATTAAACCCGTTTAATATCCGGATATCTTAGTATCCGACTGATTCGTTAAGTGTTTCGTTAATTCACTTTTGTTCACTGACATACCCTTAGGTTTTTAGTTGTTACACTTTAGTCCCTAGGTTTATAAATATAAACATTTATATTTTTTTAAACCCTTTAGTTTCGATAGTTACCTAATTAGTCCCTTAAGTTTACCAAGGTGTAGTTTAGGTCTTTATAATTTCACTTAAATCCTTAAGTTTCAGAAAGTTTCAAAAACAGTCCCTGGAGTTATTGAAATTCGAAAATGATAAAGTAAATCCCTTAAGTTTCGAATTGGACACTTTTAGTCCCTCAAGTTGCGAAAATAGCATATCAGCTCCAAATAAAATTCAACAAGTGTCATTTCTCTTTGTTAAGCTCAATTAAGTTATAAAAGTTGTTTCGGCTTAAAAATAAGCTTATCGAGCTTATTTTTGGCTTAACGGGCCTTATTAGGCCCGTTAAGGTCCGTTTTGCATTTTAACGATCCGTTATAGTTCTAATAAGTCCCGAAGTCTTTTATAAGCTCATGTGGGTCTGTTAAGCTTAAAATAAGCTCGGGGAGCTTATTATGGCTCATTTCGAGCTTATTGGGCCCGTAAGCCCAATAGCTTAGCCCGATACTCCCTTTTTGGTTTTTAGGCTTTGCTAGCTTATTTACCATTCCTTTTAAGCCCAACAACCTGTTTTATCTTTTCAGCTTATTCAAAATAAGCTAATAAGCTTTCTTATTGGGCCGGCTTGGGCCTGTTAAGGCCCGATAAGGGCTTTAGAGGTTCGGACTCAATTCTTTTGGGTCCAATGACCTTTCTAGGATTGTTAGAAGACTTATAGGCTGTTTAAGCTCTTGAATAAGCTATGGGAGCTTATTCGTGGCGTATGGCTTATTTTGTGGACTCGGTAATAGGCTAGATGGCCCACTTAGGTTCGTTTGGCTTAAAGAAGCATGCCAAAGGGTCCATTAAGGTTCTTAAGTTCATATTAAGCTCATTAAGCCGTGTAAGCTCACTAATAAGCTGTTTAGGCTTATTATGGCTCATGGGCTCGCGTTGGGCTCACGGTAATAAGCTACGAGTCCATTAAGGGCTCGGCTAGCTTCTTATAGGTATTTTCGGATTCAAGAGAAAACAATAAGCACCCTTAGCCCTTAAATAAGCTCGTAGAGCTTATTTATAAGTCGTCAACTTACTACCCGAGGCTTGTTGGGCCTGTTGGGCCCGGGCCGAGCACTCTTGGACATTATACGAGTCCATCATGGCCCGTTGCTTCCCTTAGCCACTTACATGGTTATTCGAAAGGCCCTAGTGGCAAGAAGGTCATGTATTTAGCTCATAAGCACGTCGCCTCTTACATGCAAGTGCTTATTAGGGTCGTATGTGTATTCCCAAGTCATCTTAATTTGTTTACAACGAAAGTTTACGTGGGGTTTTCTTATATTCGAACGGTTTCCAAACCCTTGCTCGTTACTAGGTTACGTCACTTGGTCCTTTACATTTAACACTACACCCGTCGTTATACGCAATAACTTTTGCGTATAACACACATGTTATTTATTATTTGCGAACTCACGCTAGCACACTAAATATATACGCGACATATTGACTAGTTCACTAAGCGATAAGTATAGCACGAATGGTGTAGGTTCGAATGACTTACAACAAGGTCCTAAAGTGCTTGCAAACGTATCGAGTAGTTCAACCCAAGCGTGTTTCGAACTCGTGCAGCCCACCCAACGCTTCAAAGCTTGTAGACACCCGAACCTTGGTTCACGTATTCCCTTGTGTGCTCGAGTGAAAGTCTTTAATGTTACTCGTTGGTCCAAATGAAATGTGAGTGTGTTTGGTCGCGGGTTGTATCCCGAACAAGAGAAGAGAGTGTTTGAGGCGTGTGTGAGTTGACAAGAGTGTCAAAGGGTAAGATATGAATGTATATTTATAGGCAAGGAAATTAGTTTACTCTCTTGGTTTCATAGACAACCCATACCGAACCAAGTTTGCACCCTAGGAGGTAGTTTTGAAGTTTCCTAGTTAATCACTCATGGTTTTATGCTAAACCACTCTAGTACAAGTTTTAATGAGCCTCAAGATGTACAAGATTCACTTAGCTAGTAAAATCTTTAGGTTTTGTGTGTTCTTGCTTGGTTAACCGCGGCTAAGGAGAGGTCAAGGAAGAAAATGGTTATTAGCCAATAGGTAAAAGGTCATTAGGGGACCATTAGGACATGTATTTAATAGATCATGGATGTACATGTACTTGTTAAGGTGATTAGGGGATCTTTTGTAGCAATAAATCGCCAAGGACGATTTTATGTGGGTTTACTTGCCCACATTCGGCACCCAAGTGATATAAACACAAGATTCGATTAATTTTCGTGTTTAGGCTTTCAAAGTGGGTATTGGTTTGAGTCTAGGTATGTCTAAGTATTTCCGGGGTGTGTCTAAATGTATTTTATCGCGAAACGTAACCCTTTTACGTGACCAATAAAAATAAAGTACGCAAGGCACATAATTATTTTCTAAATAATTATTTCTAAATTGGTTGCCGTAAACCTCAATTTATTTTGTGACCGTTTACATTAATTGATTATTTCTAGTCTACGCGGTTTAGCTTAAAAGTAAATATTAAAAATTAAACGCGTATCGGACGAAAATAAACGGTGATCATTAATAGAGTCGTACAATGACCTGAAAATGAGAAATGTTACAAATGAGGACTTGTTCGAGCGTGCATGTCTATTCCGTCGTTACGGCCATGTATGCATGTCTTAGCTGCCTCGTTGGTTTACGACTTTTGGTGAAAGTTAGAAGGTTCCTACCCTATATCATTCTTCATCCTAACTGTTGGTTAAATTCGAATGGGGATGTGATCGAACACACATGTCTATTCTGTCATTACGGCTATGTATGTGTGCTTCAGCTGCCTTGTTGGAGTGGTACTTCTGGTGAAAGATTGTAGAATGATCAACCGTAAGCCTTTCCATATAAAAAAACCATATTTACCTTTATAAACTTGTTACTCCTTGGCTTTAGTGGTGGAGATGTGTATCCTTGCCAAGCTTATGATAGAATACTCGTCACGACCGAGCAATTGAGCGAATTAGTTACATGTTACCACATAGATTAGTTGAGTGATTTGAGTGTTTTCATCTTCCTATTTCGTGAGGTGTTTGGTTGTGTACTTGTAATAGATCGAATAAGTGCTTTAACGGAAAATATCCTTAAGGATACATTTTTATAAACTTCTAAAGGCTACTTGAGGACAAGTAGGATTCAAGTGGGGGGATATTTGATGACATCAAATAACGTCTATTTTATAGCATCATTTATCCTACGATATTAACCCATTTTGTATAGTTATTGCAAAGAATTGTTACTTAATCGTTTATATTTGAGAAATGCAGTAATTATGGAGTAATTGGTGAAAGATAGCAAAAGGCGCGCATTCTGGAGCTTAAATGAAGATATTTTGAAGATTACTGTTCTGAAGACCAATACGCCGTATCCATCAAGGAAGATACGGCGTATCCGTGCCTGCACTCACCAAAGACCACAAAAGGAATGAAGATCAATACGTCGTATCCAGAGGACTCAATACGCCGTATTCAAGATATGGAATCAATATAATATTTTTGAAGATAACAAATGTTCCCTACTACCAAGAAATCTCCAATACCCGTAATCCAATACAAGATACGGCGTAACCAAACCACTATCCAGACCTTATATATAGAAAACTCAAAAAACGAGTTTTAAAGTGTGCTAAATCATATTCTCACGATACCTAAACCACAAAAGTTCCCGATTTTCAGAAGAGAAAAAGAAGCAAAAGGTCGAGCAAACGTATACAATTCCATAGAGACATCGTGAAATTCCATTATACTTTGTAATCGTTCAGTTTTTTGAGGTATCATTATAAGTCGTTAACTCGGTTAGCGTTTACCTTGGCTAAATAATTTACACTTGTATTTATTATGACGATTGAAAGCTAATACCTTCGTAATTAGCCATTAATTATATAAGATCTGAATGTTTGAATTTGTTTAATATCGATTTCTTGATCTTATCGATCTTGGAGATGGCTTGTTTAATGATTTATCAATTTATACATAGTTTACCCCGCGCATTTCTTGTATGTCGACCTATCATTCAACTGGATATAGCAAAGTGACCAAGCGGATCTAGAGTCCCGAGATAGCTCTCCATTAAGGAATTTACATACATCTAAAATAATAGTAAACAAGTATTGTCCTTCTAAGTATCTGTTCTAGATACGCTTTGGGTTTAATAGTTAATTGGCTATTGCCGATGGTTTATTTATCGTGATGACTAGCAGTGACCTAGATAATCAACAAATAACACGTTTTGATTCATTGGATAGTTGGACAAGTTGGACCTACTATGTATAGATTCCATTAAGCGGTAAGTGGGTAAATCCCTCTATGAGCTAGGGGTTTAACAAGATCACCATTGCTTTAATCTCCTAAGATAGATTATAATCAACAATAAGATGCTTTAATGCGGATGCCTTTTAATTTGACAGAATTAAATGTGCAAGGTCTTAGGATGATGTAACGGCCAAAGTCTTAAGAATGATATGCCACACTCGATTAGACAGAAAACTCATTGCACTTAATAAACAAACCAACGTTCTAATCGGATTAATAATAGTTAATACAGTTTTCTTATATAAGGTTCGACCGCTCTTTTATCTTTTGTCAATTAGCTTGCGTGGGTAAAAGTGTCTTGAATTGATTGTAGTCATCAACCAAACCGTGCCAGTCTCTCAGGCTGAAAACTCCTCTTTTTTCGTTAGAATTAGAATTTAGACTGACATAGGTTTAACATAGGATTAGAATAGAATTAACATAGATTAGATAACCAAGATATTAATTAAATTGATAGATTTAACTTCACTCTCAATAATCGACACCCTACTTACCACGAAACTACTACCGTTCGGGTACACTGCCCGTTAAAGTGTTGTTTTTGGTTGAGTCAGCAAAATATAAATTTAAAACTTGAAATAATAAAATATACACCACACAACGACACATTAACATTTCACCGGCAAAAAGCACAAAATGTCGTTGGGGAATGCATCGAATGTTGTAGCGTGTGAAATTCTTTGATTCTGCGATTGAGTTTCCTATTTCAATATCATCATCAATTTTGATGCATTCATATTTTAAGGAAAACAGCTAGTAGCCTTTTTTTATAACAGTTATATTTTTGCTTAGGGTTAGGCACTAGTTTCTAGAAAATATGTGAGTGGTTCTCAGACCTGACTTTCCAAAGCTTGTTTGCGATTAGCTTATAGATAAAAATTGTTTTGTACTGGCAACAATGGGTGTCGACTATTTTGAGAACTCGGGATCCTTAGAGTAGAGAGTTGTTCTTTGTAAATATATAAAAAAATTCACATCTAAGATGGCGGGACTTCTATCATACAAGATTGTTGATGATGGATATGTTTGTCTCCGTGGTTATTTATGAATATGGCGGTTCATTATCAGTATCCACTTTAACTCTCGTATAGACTCGTTAGTGTTGTCCTGTTCCGATCTTGCAACTTTATGGAACAAGTTGATTCCCAAAAATATGAATACTTTTTTTCTGGGGATTGATTCGGAATTGTTTGCCTCCTAAACACACCTAGTTGATAAAGCTATTGACCTTCATACTTTTTTATGTTTCTTTTGCAAAGATTATTTCAAATCAGCTCACCACATTTTCATTGACTGTAAGATGGTGAATCGATTTGAGAAACTAAATGGTGTAAATCGATTTAGAAACAACGCTTTGGCAATAGAGACCAAAACTATAAACTCACATTTGTATTCATGACAGAAGTTGTGGAAATCTTGGTGTTACCCTTGGTATAGATTCAACCCTTTGGTTTTGTAGCTTTTCTTTTGGTGTTTGTTGGGGATTTTCTTCGTTCGTTTGTCTAGGTTTTTCCTAGCTAGCTGTTTTGTGATAATTTATTTAAATTTTGAAAAAAAAATGCTCAAGTTTTTGCATGTGGAAATCTAGATAACTATATATGGTGCATGTATTATTGTTATAGGAAATTTGGCTCAAATTTTATTGGTAATAAGTTCATATTTAAAGAATACGAAAATTAAGCTGAAAAAACCTTTTCTTACTATATATATATAGGGGGAATTGCATATATACCCAATGAAACTTGTATATTTGTATATTTCTCCAAAATAAAAGTTTTTTTTATGCATAACGTACAATTGTGTTTAAGCATGCGTCGGCGAAATACATGTGTTGTAGTGTAGACAAAAAACCAGCAACAATTGTAAAGTTAATTGCACTAAAAGTCTATCACAAATGATCAACAAAATATTCGTTGAATCATATATTGCATATGTGAAAGTCTGAATTTTATGATTTATAACGTTTTATACAATCAAAACTACTACTTTCTTGAGAAGTTCAAAAACTATTGAACACTAGAAAAGTTACAAATAGCTTTAAAGTGCACGTATGAAATTAAATGAGGACGTGTAAACATTTTTCCTCCGGCCATCAACAGATGGATTCAAGAAGAATTCACACGTACAAACCATGCATTTGTACAACTCCCTTATAAATCCACCAACCTTTCATACCACATTATGCACCAAATAAACTAAACTACTAACTTATCAAATACATATCATATATACAATGGCAAGGTTTTCGGCTGTGTTTGCAGGAACCCTCCTCCTCGTAGCTATGGCTACCATTGCTGAGGCCGGAATCATTACCACCACCACATTTGAGGACAACCCCATCCGCAAGCAAACCGGAGAGGATTGCGCTGTCCAGATGGTCAAACAGGAGATGCTAAGCCACTGCAGGATGTACATCACCAGCAGTCAAGGTAAATTCACATAAATGGGTTAATCTAGTAATATTCTACGTACTAACCAAGTCATTTTCTATAAATTGGTGTTAAGTACATGTTGTGATAACTGTGTGCTCAGGATACCAGAGTCCGCGAGCGTTCATGAACCCAGCTGAGGAACACATGAAACTTTGCTGCAAGCAGTTGGAGAACATGGGTGAGATGTGTATGTGTGAGGGCATCAAGATGATGATGAACATGCAAGGATGGACCCAACAACAACAAATGGGACAGATGGTGGCTGAGAACTTGCCCAAGATGTGCGGTCTTATGACTCAATCATGCCAAATGCGCGCCGTCTGGTTCTAAATGTGCATGCCTACGTCGAATAAAATGAGAGACTCACTATCACACCATCGTGTGTATTTATGTAATCTACTCCAATGTGTGTCTCTAAAGTAATAAACTTTGAACTTTTATCCGTTTTATATATCTTGTGGCGTGTGCTTATTTACCTTTCTTACTAGAGTACTTTAATATGTGAAGATAATTGTCGTCAAAGTGATTCTAATTGAAGCAGTTAATTAAAAAGCTATAAAATTGTTGCAAACATAACTTCTAAACCATTACTCATGACTCAGAGTGGCCATTTTAAACTCACATACTTTGGCCAAAACACGATTACGGACCCACGCCTTTTAACTTCTGAAATTCGTGGTTGCTTCACAATGATTTCAATGATTTAAAACTCTTGGTCATCATCAGTCGACTGCCATTCGAATATCTCTGGTGTCCGTTTAAACTTAAACTAAAACACCAGCTCAACCACAACATCAAAGATTGTTTAAAAAAATTGATGAAATTTTTCGAAGGGTGGAGACAACACTAATCACGTCTCCTAATGTGAATGGGAGAATCAATTTGGTCAAGTCACTTGCCGATTTAGAAAACCGTAAACTCAAAGATCTTAAACGGATAAAAACTCGATTTTTTTCATGGGATAATTAATAACCGAAGGAATTGGTCGAGAATAAATGGTCTTGCCCAATGTTTCGAACCTGGTTCGACCCGCCGGTTTAACCGGTTGAACCGGTTTCGGTTAAAAAAAGGGGTCAAATTAAACCGGGTTTCATATTTTCGAAACCCAGTTAGACCCGCCGGGTTTAAGGTGACCCGGGTTTTCCAACCCGTTCGCGAGACCCGGCCGGGTTTTGGTTTTTTCATGTTTTTTTACAAATAAACTAAGTTTTTAATATATATATTTGTGACATAATTTTATTTATTACATGTTATATTTGATAGTAAATCGTTTTTAGGCTCAATATAAGGTATATTCATGATTTATATGTATAATTTCTTTTATTATCGCAAATATTATTATTTTTTATTTTTTTTAAATCGGGTTGACCCGACGGTCAAACCGGTTGAACCAGTAATCCGGTGACCCAGTGACTTAAACGAGTCGATTAAAAACCCAGTTTTCAAAACATTGGTCTTGCCATAGATGGTTCATGGATGACAGATCCTACCACCATTGAATCTCACATCTTCTAATTTTTCGAATCCAAATTCAAAGAAAGGAATCATGCTACACCTTCATTCTCTAGTAACCTCTTTAAACCAACTAACTTCAGAAGATAATCTTCTTCTTGAATGTCCATTCACTTCTCAAGAAATTAAAGACGCCGTACGGGACTATGGGAAAAAAAGCACCCACTCCGAATGGATTCATCTTTAAACTCATCAAGAAATATTGGAGTCTTTTAAGTGAGATATCACCTCTTATGTAAAAGACTTCTACATCTCAACCTTCACCTCAAAAGGGTGTAATTTTCTTTTATCCTCATTGTAAAAGTTGACTACCCGATTACTATAAGTGACTTTAGAGCGATAAATCTTATTGGATGCCAATACCTAAAATTTGCAAAAGTCCTCGTCAACCGTCTTGCCTTCGTTATTTCTATGGTTGTGGGTGAAGTGCAAATGGTGTTTATCAAAGGGCGTCAAATTACCGATGGATCTCTTTTGGTTAATGGAATTATCTTGTGGGCTAAGAAACATATGAAAAAGCTATTCCTTCACAAAGTTGATATTGAAAAGTCGTTCGACTCACTAAGTTGGTCTTTCTTAAAATCAATCATGTTTCAAATAGGTGTTGGTGCAAAAGGGAGAAAGTGGATGCATTATTGTCTTAACTCGGCATCTCGGTTTTTATCAGTGGGTCACCAACCAATGAGTTCGAAATAGAAAAGGTCCTAATACATCATATTTCTCCTTTATTGTTCATTTTGACGGTTGAAGCTCTAAATATAGTATTTTTAGATGCAAGAAACAAGAGCATTTTCCTTGGTGCCGAAGTGGGAATATATAAGGTTCCAATTTCGCACCTCCATTTCGCGGATGATGCTATGGTCAATGGTCACTCCCCAATGTAAGAAGCTTGTCAAGAATCCGTACTTGCTTCCACCTTGCTTTCGGCCTCTAAGTGAGTTTCAACAAAAAAAGCTTTTTAGGTATTAGATTCCTTCAAGTTAGCTTAACTCTATAACTCTATAGCATGTTTAATTAGAGATAATAACCCTCCTAACTTCGTTGTACTTATTTGGGTCTACCAATTGGGGCTAGTATGTCAAGAAATAACAATTGGTCTACTTTAACTCATAGATTCAAGAAACCGATCTCTAAGTGGAATTATAAGACACCTTTTTATGGTGGTCATTTAACTCTCATAAAATCCATTCTTTGTAGTCTAGGTGTCTATTTCTTCTCCATCTTTGTTTCTATCATTAAGAAGCTTGAGAGCATTCGATGAAATTTCTTTTTGGTCGGGTGGAAATTTTGAGAAAAAGAAAATCGCTTGGGTTCCTTAAAATAAAGTAATTAGTCCACGTCACCAAGGAGTTCATGGTATGTTTTTAACCAAGCATTGTTAGTTAAATGGTGGTGGCGCATCCTCCTAGGAGTTCATGGTGTTTCTAAGAAAAATATTTTTTTCCATCCATGGTAAAGACGGCGGCAAATTCTTCCTCACCATACAAGTCAGGTGCTTGGTATCAAAGTATGAAATTGAAAGATGAGATTTTTTCCTATTGGATTACTCTTCCGTTGATTTTTAAAAGAAAAATAAGAAATTGTGGTACAACGCGTTTTTGGACATATATGTGGCTTGGAAGACTACTACTGTGTGACACATTCTCAAGGTTATACTGGCTGGAATCAAACTTATAGTGTTTATTTATGAGCGTGTGCCTATTCATCATTCAAACAATCTACATATTAGTGCTTTAGCCTCTGTTTCTTTGCGTGTTCATCATGCAAACATCAATGTGCTTGGGAAGGTTCCTTAAGCCTAGTTAGTCACCCCCCCCCCCGACCCGGCCTAATGTTTTCACAGGCTTGGACTAGACACCCAAGATCAATTGTTGAAAAACAGGAAGTTTATGAGTTAACAAACCTTCTTTGTGCCTATGCATCTCCATTGATATTGACACGTGGGAGTGCTCTATTAGCAATGATAAGCTTTTCACAGTCAAGAGTATGAGAAAATACATATCCAACCTCAATAAACAACATCAAACCGCAAACGTTATAGAGCAATAATGCCCCTTCCTTATTAAAAATACAATATATCATAATCTTGTTTGAGGATATTTTCATGAAAGGATTCTAACACTCGGTCGAACAAAGATCGAAGAGGATTGACGTCCATTTTCCACTCATTGTCCCGTGTATGACAACGATATCGAAACGGAATTGCATCTTTTTATCTTGTGTGAAGTTGCTAGAGAGGTTTTGCCCAAGGTTCTAAAATTGTAGTATCCAAAATGTCACAATAACATCACTATTGGATGTCATCACCCTCGCTGAGATATTCAATCTGCCGAACCATCTCATTGCCCACTTTGATGTTGTTGTACAATAAACCCTTTGGTTCATTTGGAGGTTGATAACGCCTAAATTATACATGTTTTTGGCGGCGTTATTTGCATTTATTTGATCATTTCTTGTGAACTTTTGGTACTTAATCAAGTATATTTGCTATTATATGTTCTAGGTATGTGTCGTGGAAGAATACGGAAAATTACACGAAGAATTGAAGCTTAAACGAAGAAATAACTCAAGTTAATGATTTCCCGACACCTGTTCACTGTTTTGGCCATAACTCGGTCATACGAACTCCGTTTTAGTTGATTCAAGCGGCCACAAAAAGAGAATTTAATTATCTACAACCATGAAAAAGGCCAACTACTGAATATGCAGAAAGTGCTGCGGTTTTGGCCAAAGTGCGGCACACTTTCTGACGAATTTAAAAGAATTAATGGCAATTAAATGCTAAGTGCATTAGCACCCAATGTGCGGCGCATACATAAGTTTATGTGGCGCACTTTGACCCCTGAAGAGCCTATAAAATGCCTCCCAGCCTCTCTCATTTCACACATCCACACACACAATTCCCTACTTCATTTAGAACACTTAGAATATGTGTTTTTGGTGATTTTGGCTTGACAAACCAAGGATCCAAACACCCCTTCAAACCACCATCATCACCATCGACTACCACCACTATCCACCATCAATTTCTAGATTATAATCCATCCAAGGAAGTAGCATTGAAGTGTAATTCAAATCTATAAGTGATTGTGACAGAATTGTTCATAGTTTCCGGGTTTACTTTGAATATAATATAGTTTTCGTTGGAAAAACTTGTGAAATCATTAACATTTGCTCTTGAAGTTGGTATAAATCTTGTGTATCCTTAGAATATGATCTTTACTGAATTCATAATGAATGTTATGTGTTTTGTTACTTATTTGATCATGGAGTAGTCATCTTGTGTTTGTTTGGGCAATATATGATCTTTGATATGGAGTGTTTGGATACTTGTTTATTGAAATGGTTAAACACGAGTTTCTAAGTGTAAAGGCCGAAAGAATACTTATAAACTTATGTTTTATCATTCCACTTATTATATTGGTTATAATAACTTATAAAGGCCGAAAGGATTTGTTGTTATTAATCAATATAATCACTAGTTATATTTAAAGGCCAAAAGGATTTATAACTTGTGATAACTCTATTTTCTAACTTATAAACACTATTCCAAACACATCATTATCTAAGTGATCATTGCCTAAACAAACATACTTTAATCATTTACTTGAATCATCCTTTAATCCGATATATGTACGATTCGGTTAATTTGATCCGTGACAATCATTTTAGCCTTAGCACCTTAATTACAAACTGTGAAAACTACAATTCCTGTGGAACGACCTGGACTTACCTAAAGTTATACTATACACGAACGGGTATACTTCCCGAGTGTTGTGTTTTTAGTTAAAATCGGTATTTCTAGTATTATAAATTTAAAGCTTGGAAAACACACATCATGTTTTTGGCGCCGCTGCCGGGGAATTGTTTAAGTTGTTATAGTTTGTTGCTTGTTTTAGGTGCTATTGTGTTTCACAAAATTTTCAAACTCGTCGTACCATTTTCTGGCAAACAGAAACCAAAAATCATTTTTCTCTAGGAAGTACGCCGCACATCCTATTTGTGCGCCGGTTTTCCTGAAAACCCAGGAAGTACGCCGTACTTAACCCAAGTACGCCGCACTTTTTGCAAATTTTCACAAACAAAATCTTATTTTAAAAAAAAAAACCAAAACCAAAACCCTCAATCTGCTAGTCTTAGGTTCTATAATCATTTGGAATTGTATTTTATTTGATTATATGCCTTGTGTATTTGTAATTATCTAGTTTATCATAATATTCCAAAAAAAAATTTCTTTTATCCTTATTTGCTATATAATTATGTTAATATATATATATATATATATATATATATATAATATATATATATATCTATCTATATTTATAAAAAAAATTTATAACAATATTATATATGAAAATCTTTTACTTTATTTTGGATATTATCATAATTAACATTAATTATACATATAAAAATGTTTTTTGCAACAATGATTAACATATGTATAAAATCCCTTATCTTCTAAAAACAAAAGTAAGTCTTCTATATATAAATTAATATATTAATTAATTAAAAGGTCTTTCGTAAATTTAAGACTATCAATAAAGAAGTGAGGTCGTCGAGATCGAATCACACAAATTTCACAAAACATCCAACCAAATTTACCGCTCCGAGAATAATGATCCTCGATCCGATGATCAAGCCTATTGTGGGAGAGTGCTAAGACTGTTATGAGCAACCGAATCCCGAAATTTTTCTGGGCCCCAAATTGTTCAAATCGACATTAATGACAACTTTGTTATCAATAGTACCCACTTGAAAATGATTTGCGAAAATAAATTTGATGGTTATCTACGGGCCGATCCGCATGACCACATCTGTGAATTCCTCACAATCTGTGACATGTTTAAATATGGTGAAACTCAAAGTGAAGATGTCAAGCTTATGATTTTTCCACTATCCTTGTCTGATGAAGCTAAAACCTGGTTTAACGAACTTAATGAAGAGTCTATAACATCATGGAATAAATGTGAAAAAGCTTTTATAAAAGATTATTCCACTTCGTTGTTTAACAGATCTTTTACTTGGAAATCAGAATTCTCTCAAAAACATATGTGAAAGTCTAACGACGCTTGGTTACGACTCAAGAGCAGCTTTCGAAAAATGTCATGGGCTATGGCTCGACAAAGGAGATATTATTCAAATATTCTCATGGGCACGGTCTGACCAAAGGAGCTATTATTCAAATATTCTATCACGGTTTAGACGAACCCACTCAAGGAATCCTAGACGTAACAGTTAGAGGAATCTTTCGTTACAAAAGTCCTAATCAAGCTTTTCAATTTCTTTATGAAAAAGTCCTTTTCAAACTTGATTGGTCTATTAGATCTCAGAACGATCATCATCGAAAATCTGTTTCCTTCGCCGATAGAAGTGATAGTAATACTGATAATTCTCGATTTATGGAAAAATAGAAGGCTATGGATTCTCAAATTATAAGCTTAAATGAACAATTGCAAGAATATACGTAACAAATACAATGAGCTTAGAGAGGGAAATGTTTCTACAAACCACATGAACGATGACACGCCGATGTGTGAACGTCGTGAAGTAAATTACATCCAATCTGAAGGGTATCAAAACCGAAATTCTCATGATTCGTACCTCATCAATCCTATCATGATCCTAATGATTCTGAAAAATCGCTTACAGAATTAAACAATGATGTGAAAAATGATCTCGAAGATTTCAAAAGATGTATCCGTAGCATGAGAACCATTCATGATAAACTTTTTGATCGAGACGATGGTAAAACCACCGGTGTTTTACCTAACAAAAAGTCTAAACCTATCAACCAAGAACCTTAATCTAAAACTGATTTTGAAAAATTAATGACTAAATTCTTGGATGATCAAAGAGTTACAAGTATGTTTTTCAAGAACAACGTTAATGATATAATTTTAAAAATAAAGCAAAATGAAAAGAATTTCCAAATTAAAATTAAAAAGATGGAAAGAAAAATGGATGAGTGGTCGAAGTCTCAAAACGTCTCTTCAAAACAAATCGATAGGACTGAACCACAACCTCCTCCTCAAGCTCAAACCGAGCAAGTGAATGGCGTATTCACCAGGAGTGAAAAGTCCGATGATCCTTCGAAGACTCAAAAAGATCCACCACCTCCTATTATCGTTAAAATCGAAAAAGATAAACCTATTAAGACATCGAAAAAGGGCTATCACGTGGTAAAAATAAATGAATATCCATTCCGTGAGTACATACCAAAAATCCCATATCCTCAAGCTTTAAGAGTGGATCATTCCCACTTAAACCGTATCATTAAGGAATCTTAAATCGAGTTAAGTATAGTAATAATAATAATAATAGTAGTAATAGTAAATAATAATTAAAAAAAACAAAAAAATATATATATAACAAAAACTTTGCAGTCTTTAAGTATGTCACGCATTCGGCCGGTGTGTCGCGTATCTCGATTTCTGCATCCAAAAAGAAATTTATCGAACTTTGTGGGTGTGTTCGCTGGAAACCCTCACGAGACTATAACTCGTCCACTCGGGACACCGAGGGGTTTAAAGGCTTGTTGCATGCGCTAAATGCAACCGTGGTGCCTACGAAAGTGCGCTTTTGTATTTAATGTTTTTCTTGTAGTTGTGTCTATTTTGCAGATTAAATAAAACAGGTGGAGCTTGGATTGGTGGTTGGCATTTTACACTTGGAGACTTATATAATTGGAGTATTATATTACATGTGGTAGAATACACATGCTTGGCGCTTTGTTTCGCGCCATATCCTTCATAATTCAACCAAGAACTTAAGAACCCCGGGAAGTACCGTTTTCCCTTAATTTTCCCTATTTTCTATATTTATCAGTTCTCACATTGAGGGCAATGTTCAACTTAAGTGTGGAGGGGTAGCAAATAGGAAAAATTAATCATGTCCCTCCATGTTTGCCCTGCAGAAATTTTCAAATTTTCAACTGATATTTTCTGGAAGATTTAAAAATTTTAAAATCTTATATATTGCTTTTCCAAAAACTTAAAAAATACATACGCTTAGTAAGGCAAATCCAACTGGATTGACATTTTAACTGGTACAAAATCAACCCACTTAAATTGTAAGGTTCGCCTCTAGATCTTAAGGAATTCGAGTATCCATCTTTGATACCCAAGATAATTTTTGCCATTAGCTTGTTCGAGTTAGGGTTGAATGCAGTCATATGTGTCTATTCCGTCGTTATGGATGTGTACGTATGGTCTTTGTTACCTTTTTTGGAACATTGATACTTGTATAAAGTTATATGAGTGGGCCGGTAATTTAGTAGCTCCAGAACTTGTGCTTGATCATCATTTACTAGACCGCAGTGAGGTTAATTTATAGACAAAGTCATATGATAAGAGGTGAAATAGATCCCTATGCAATCATGTATCTGCAGCACTCGATTTTAGTGTTGAGATCCCCAATGTATCCCAAGAGAAAGTAAAATGTGCTCGATGAAGAAGAAGTTTTGTGCCAGCCTTAGTTATCGCAGTATCTGGAATAAAAAAAAGAAAAAAATTCTACAAAAAGAAGAAAAAAAGAGAAACAAAAAGTTCAAAGTATAAGGCAAAGTTCTGGCACATGGAATCAAGTATCTGCTATTCACCCTCATCGTTATCACGTTTCGCCTCTTTGAGATTTTTGTCTAGGTGCTCACGCCGCAACGGGCATGTTTATGTGTCTAGTACAAGCATATGGTAGTGACCTAGATTATGTATGTTCAATTAAGTGACTTCACAAATATAAAACCCTATCTGAGTGACTCTTATGAATTCAAAAACAAACACTTTCCCTATGTGGGGTGCTCTGTTATATGTCTATGCCTGAAAAGTTATAAAACTGGTAAACACTTGTTAAAGCTAAAATGATTTTTTCTCCACGTCATGATAAATGATTTTGTTTTCTCGCTTTAATTGCTTAAGGGCAAGCAATAGCTAAGTGTGGAGGGATTTGATAACGCCTAAATAATACATGTTTTCGGAGGCATTATTTGTATTTATTTGATCATTTTTTGTGAACTTTTGGTACTTAATCAAGTATATTTGTTATTATATGTTCTAGGTATGTGTCGCGGAAGAATATGGAAGATTACACGAAGAATTGAAGCTTAAACGAAGAAATAACTCAAGTTAATGATTTCCCGACACCTGTTCATTGTTTTGGCCATAACTCGGTCATACGAACTCCGTTTTAGTTAATTCAAGCGGCCACGGAAAGAGAATTCAATTATATACAAACATGAAAAAGGCCAACTGTTGATTATGCAAAAAGTGTGGCAGTTTTGGCCAAAATACGGCGCACTTTTTAGTCTGGGGGAAAATTAAATGCAATTAAATGCAAAGTGCATTAACACCCTATGTGCGGCGCATAAATAAGTTTGTGCGGCGTACTTTTGCCCATTGTTAGCCTATAAATACAACCCCTAATCACCTCATTCCATATCTCTTACACACACATACCTCAATTCATTTAGAACACTTAGAAAATGTGTTTCTGGTGATCTTGGCTTGACAAACCAAGGATCCAAACACCCCTTCAAACCACCATCACCACCATTGACTACCACCACTCTCCATTTTGTGATAAAGGATTTAAAAACCTTTGATCCAAACCACCATGGATAACACCATCATCACCACCATTAGAATCAAAGTTAGAGGTTTTCTTAAAGGAATTTGGATGGTTTTGCTTGATGTTCATCAACAAACCCATATTTTGATCCATAAAAGAAGCGTAATTGAAGTGTTATTTCGAATCTATAAGGAAATGTGACATAATTGTTCATAGTTTATGGGTTTTGCTTTAAATATAATAAAGTGTTCTTGGAAAATTCTTGTGAAATCACCATCATTTGCTGTTGGAATTTGGTATACATCTTGTTTATCCTTTGAATATGATATTATTGAATGTTATTGAGTCATAATATGTTTTTTATTACTCGTTGCTTATGGAGTAGTAAATCTTATGTTTGTTTAGGCATTTTTGTATCTTGGATATGGAGCGTTTGGATATGTGTTTATTGAATTGGTAAAACATATTTTATACAAGAATATAGGCCGAAAGGGTTCTTATATATATATATGTGTTTAATCATTCCACTTAATATATTGATTATAATAACTATAAAAGGCCCGGAAAGGATTTGTTTTATTAATTCGATATAAACACTAGTTATTTTTAAAGCCGAAAGAATTTATAAACTTGGATAACTCTATTTCTAACTTATAAACACTATTTCAACACATCATTTATCTAAGTGATCATTGCCTTATACCAACATACATTAAATCATTTGAATTGAATCATCTTTTAATCACTTTCGTTATAATATCCAATATATGCAAGATTTGGTTAATTTGATCCGTGACAATCTTATTAACCTTAGCACCTTAATTACAAACTGTGAAAACTTCAAATCCCGTGGAACGACCTGGACTTACCTAAATCTATACTATACACGAACGGATATACTTCCCGAGTGTTGTGTTTTTAGTAAAAATTAGTATTTCTAGTATTATAAATTTAAAGCTTGTAAAACACACATCACGGAACTGGACGTTAATGCAACCGAACTCCGACGAATGACAAAGCCATATTCGTCACCAAGCTTTATTGCTAGCTATTTTATTTCAGGATTACATAAAGATGGAGATGCAGATACCTCGTTCTAGCAGAGTCAAGTTCATGGCCACATGCTCATACTCAAGACTCAATGACTTTATAACATCAAGAAAGAATGACCCAAAGCTTTCGTAAACTCTGATATCAACACGTTTCTTCATTTTAGGTTGCGTTATGAATTATTATAAAAGAAATACGAACATAAAGTCAAGCTTTTAAGATTGCAACAAGTATGAGCATGTCGGCCCGAAAGTCACAAGCACACAAGATGGCGAAAAATCACAAGATGATGATTAGAGATTAAATTTGGCTGATGATCTCAAGAAAGCTCAAGATCACATACAATGACAATCTTAAAGAAACAAGCTCAAGCCACAAGTCAAAGATCACTACATAAAGACGCAAGACAAAAGATCAACTATTACACAAAAAAGACTAAAGATCAAGACAAGAAGCTTCATCAATTAATGATCAAGGTCACAAGGAGGAATCTCTATGATCACCCCTTAGGGGGAGATTGTTAGAAATACATAAAGTGTTGATCATTTATGAGATCTCAACGATCGTCCTTTAGGGGGGAGATTGTTAGGAATTTAGTTTTAGTGAAGTGACGATCATTATCGATCTCACAGCTCCTCTCCACCCACTTGGCTTTTGTAATAGTTAGACAATTTTATGTAATAGTTAGGAAGCTAACCGGGCTGGCTTATAGAAAGCTTAAAGAAAGCCCGGTTAACCCTCACCCTGGTAACTATAAAACCACACACAACATGGAAGGTGTTTTAGGTTGAATCATTTTTACCCCACACATTTAGTTTGTTTTCTATATGTTCTTCCTCCTACTTCTCTCTCTAGCTTTCTCTCTCTAGAAATACAAGTATTGGTGTGTGATTGAAATAAAAAGGAAACCTACAAAAATGCATGTAAAAGAAGGAAAAGCGGTCTCCACATACCACATTTTAATGAAATGACTTTGACAAGCTACATAACAAAGTCGCTCTTTCTATCAAAATTGTTAATACAAATATTCGCGCAAAAACGATACTTATATTTAATGATCTTCATGTTTTGATAATAACAAATATATTGTTATACTACGTAAAAGTTTATGTAAACAAGTTATTTAGTCGAAAGTTTACTTGACGCCGACAAATCACCTTAAGAAAGAATAGTGGCATTATTAAACAAAGTTAATGATCAAAGAGAAAATATTAACTATTTTGCATAAACCTTTTCCAATGTAATAACACATGATTAATTATAAGCTAGTTAGAATTAATCATGTAAACAAAATAAGATTTAACCATATGTGGGAAAACAATTTATTCAAATTTCTAAAATCTTCCCAAATCTAGTAAAATCTTTCCTTATTGGTGATAAGAAATATTTTGTTCTTAGAAGAATCTATTAAACTAGTTTTAATAAGTACAAAACAATACTTTGTATAGATTTAGGGTTAATCATAAAATGACAAAATGTTGTCCCAGCTCCTCGGATGGATCCACCATAACAGGATCCAGCTATGGTAGATTCGTGGGTCTTAGCGTACAACTGTCTGGGCCAGCATTTGAATTTCAAAGTGTTTCCTATAAATAGAAACCTAAGTCTTCATTTGAAGACAACTCTTGACAAATATTTTTACACATATCTTTTATCTTTTTCATATTCTTTGATCATTATACTTGTTACATAATCCATTACATGTGATCAACTCATTCCACTCTTTAGTGAAGAATACTTACGAAGACATCAAGCTTCAAGTGTTAATAGTTTAGTTATGTCATCACGATTGTGATAATCATTCATCTTGTATATCTTGTGTTGTGTGTTGTGTAAATCATATGTGTATGACATGTTAGTATTTAGGCCATAAAATACATAGTGTGTTAGATTGGTTCTATCTCAAAGTAGAACTCGGTATTTAGCTTTGTACAGGAAAAAGTGTAAGCGACGTGTACGGTTTTCTCCGCCTAAAGGGAGCTTGTTGACATAGTGAAGATAACTCCAAGTTAGGTACTTGGGGAGTAGAGTAGGGCGAAGAGGAGCTTCGTAGCCGCTTCATAGCCGAACTACTATAAATGATTATGTCATCGGTTTGATCTTTCTTATCTTTACTTGTTCATAGGGTAAGGTAGTATGAACAATATTACCGTATGATATCTTTCATACAACACTCGTGTTTCCCTAGACGTCTATGCCAATTTAATATGTTATGGCTAGTTTTCTAAAGCCTAACGCGCACATCCATCACAAGAAGCAACATAAAAAGGATCTAAAAACTAAGTTTCAGGCAATCATAAGTCATTACTAATCGGATCAAAGCCTTGCTCATGGTAAATAAAGTTGAAGAACAAGAATCTATCACAAAAACATGGAACATATGATTGGTATTTAAACTAACACTCTTATATATATAATAATAATAAATTTATCTAATAAGTATAATCTAAAAAACAATTCAATGAATAACGAGAAGTAGTATAGAATATCCACCGGGTGTTTATCCCAGCGAGGCTGTGTTGAGAATCGATACAGTCGGGAAAATTGGAGTTTGAATGAGATTAATGATTTAAGAGTGTAAAAAGCTAAATTAATCAATAACAAGCAAAAACGATTGAGAAAAAAAAACCTAAAAATTATGAAGTTAGACTGAAAAACAAGAGCAGGAATCCTAAACAAGGGGTCAAAACATAAAATCTTAAAATTAACCCTACAAAGAAATTTTTACTTCTAATCTACTCTAGGGGACTAATAATGAAGAATGAAAAAGACTAGACCGAAAACGGAGTTAATTTGAGTTAAAACGAGTCAAAACGAAAATCGGGCCCGAGACCCGTTCTTTAAAAATCAAAAGTTTACAAAAATGACCCTACGAAAGTTTTTCTATTTTTCCTACGTAAAATATGACTAAAGAAAATTTCCTAAAAAAGAAAAATATTTTTTTGATAATTTTTGTATTTTTATGAATTTTTTAAAACTTATAAGAAAGTAAATTATAAAAATACTTAACTACTTTTAATATCTGAAAAAATTACTAAAAAACTAGACTCTAAAACTCTACCTAGAAAAAATAAGAAACCCGAAATTCGCTTAGAATAAGCTCAGAATAAGACTGGGAAAGAGCTTATAGCTAAAAGGGGAAAATGAGTTAATTTGAATTAATTCTTGCAACATTATGGTTGGATGCCCTGCGGGCGAGCGTGGTAAGTGTTATTTTGTTGTGTTGTGAGGCGTGAGGGGAAGGGTTCGAGTCCCATTCCCACCCTTTTTTATATATTGCTACAGTAACTTTTTAAATTCAAATTTTTTACACAAACTTATAGACCACATGGAGCTTATTATTTTCTATAACTAAGACTTTTTGTGAAAAGCTAAGAATAAGCTGAAAAAGCTTAATTAAAACAGACAACTAGCTTAAATGAGCTTTAAGTCACAAGGATCTTTCTTACCTTGATTTTTAGCACACAATAAGCAAAGGAATTGAATAATAAGCAAACACATACTCACAAGCTAACTAAATAAGTAAATGAGAACAAAAAGCAATAATTAAAAAGCACAAAATAAGCTAGGAAAGGGGCTGCCAAAAAGGGACAGAAAAGCTAATTTACTCTAAGGCTTAATGACTTTAAACTGTTAAGCAACTTAATGGGGCAAATAAGCAAATGTACAACCTACATAAGAACTAATAACTAATACCCTAAACCTAATAAGCAAGTGTAGTCCAATAAGCACAAAAACTAACGGCAGATAAGCTTAAAAATCAAATAAGCTTAAGCAAGATGCTGAAGACAACAAGCCTCAGGGACACATTTTGGGCTTAAATATAAGAAAACAAAAGGCGGGACTAAGGTCTGAAACAAAGGAGATTGTTATTATTAAAGAGCTTATTGGCTTTCTAGGAAAGCCAAAAGCTTGTGTAGACACTAACTAATAAGCTAAAAAAGTGGGCTAGAAAATAAGCCCCTAGCACCAGGGGAAATGAACTAAAAAAATGGGCTTAATTTGACAACTTAAAATAAGCTGTCAAAATAGCTCAAAATGAAAAATAAATTGTAAACAGTTTAAAATAGGCTGATGAAGAGCTTATATTCAAAATTTAATTTCTAAAACACATTAAACCGTAGGTTTTGCTTTTGAAAAGAGTTTTTTTTACTAAAAGATGTTCACTAAATTTTTGGCAGTTTTTTTGGAATTAGGTAACAATATGACTCAAGATGGTTTTTTAAGAAATTGGTTTAGGACACTCACATTAGGACTCAAAACAAAGGTATGAAAGGAATTAATTAGCTTAATCAAATAGTGTGTAAAAGTGTTCTTTTCGACTTAACAATTTTAGCTAACTTTGACACAACTTAAAACTACACTTTTTGCTTACAACTATTAAGAGAAAAAACAGCTTAAAATGAGTTAATGCATCAGCCAAAGATGGCCAAGGTGGAAATCAACCCACGAGAACAAAATTGTTGATCCCATTTTGGGCTATACAAAACACCCTTTAGATTTCTAAAAACAGATTTTAACACTTATAAAGACTAATTTAAGCACACATTTTTAAAGACAAGTATTAAACAAGTATGGTTAAACACTAAAAGGTAAAAAGAAAAAGCAAATAAGCACTTTAAAAAGCTAATAAGCTCTAACTGCAGATGATAAGCAGTTTCAAAGGCAAAAATGGCAGTTTAACATCAAAACTTAAACAAAAGATATAAAAGCATTAAAGAAAGACTATAAGCATAAAATACACACAAATAAGCAACAAAAAGCAGATATAAGCAGTAAATAAGCCAAAATAAGCAATGCTACAGTAAAAATAAGCTAAAATTTAAAAAGAAGTATACCTTGATCCTTGCTCAAAACAGGATTATGAGAACCTAAATAAGCTCTAAAACCTACCCAAGCTTATGAATAAGCTAAACTAAGCAACCAATGAGCCATCCATTTCTGCCCATTCATCCTTTAGCTTAATCAAACAGTAGCTTTTTTTTTCTTTTGAATTTTTCTCAAATTTTTGTATCACAGTTTAAAATAGATTATCAAGTGGCTTGTATGAGCTTAAAAGACTTAAGATATCTTAAGAGCTTTGAACAAAAAGTAAAACATAAAACTGAATTTCCATTAATCTTAAAAGAGACAAGTACATAAAGTTTGACTACTTAAACACTTAAAAACTGAACTCAAAAAAAAATTACACACCTAAAAACTAACTCTTGCCACAATGGCTTACAAGCTTTTATAGAAACGAGCTAAGGTCTTGTCTCTTGGGTCTTCTCTTCTTATCTTCTTCCTTGTGTGCTTCTTTGTAGACACAATTGAACATATGTGTTTCTTGTGTGTGTGTAAACACAAGTCCAATCCTGGCCCTTGGTTTGCCTTTGTGCCCAAGTCGTATGATCTCAATCTTTCTTTTTCACAGCCAATGGGTGAAGGGAGGATTGCCAAGGTGGCTTGTGGCCATGTGGGTGTGGGGTAAGATGGGTGTAATGGGTTTTGGTGTTTAGTTGCAGGTGAGGACAAGGGAGAAGATGAATAGTGCCAAAAATGGCCATGGCGGGAAAACACACTCTGTTTTGTTATGTTTTGAGTGCAGGGGATATGTTTGGGTTTGTGGCAAAAATGGCCCCTCAATCTTATAAAGGTAATTGCAATTTTCGTCCTTGTGTGTTAAATGGTTTGGCCAGTTGGCAAGAAAAGCCCCTTAGTTATGTATAGCTAATTGCAAAAAAGGTCCTTTGGTGATACAAGATTAATGGATTGGCAGTTTTGACCCATGTGGTATTTCTTTGGCGTATTGGCAATTTAAGTCCCTCACAAGTATCTTCTTTATATCCTTCATTAAATAAGTTAGGGACTTGGCAATTTTGGCCCCTAAACTTATTTTTCTTCACTTATGGCTTCGGGTTTGTCGGGGTTGACTTTGGTTGACTTTTTCACACTTGGGCTTTGTCTTGACTTTGTCTTTACCATGCTTTTCCATTCCGTATCTGGTTTTGTCGTTTTGGCTTCGTTTTTCGTCCTTTTCTTAGATATCCGTTCCTGCATAACATAATTAGCAAAACAAGCATATATTTGGGATTTTAAGTCCGTTTTTGGTTATTTTAACTTGTTTTTAAAGGTAAAAGGTATGTGTAATTAAACACATACCAACGTTCCTTGCATGAGTAGTTTAATCTTCTCCCAAAGATCCTTGGCTACACGATGTTGACTCACAAGAGCATAAATTTCTGTTGGAAGGCCTTGGAGAATGATATTAATTGCTTTGATGTCACAATCACTTTAATGGCTTCGGCAAGGGGTGAGCTTACTATATTCCTTAAGTCCTTGTTACACCAGCCACTGTGATTGATGCCAGACCGAGTGAACCTTCTCCAACGAACCAGGATTATTCTACCATGAGTCATTCATCATTAAAGTTCCATTAAGCTTTGTTCCATGAAATCATACAAATGTTTTTCAAGCATTCGTGGTTTATTGTCACCACCCGAGAGAAGTGATTTATCAGCAAGAGTCGTCATTGATAACGTGGTATCAAAAAAATTACTAATTGATCAATCGGTGGTAGAAAGAATTTGTGTTTGAATGTGTGGTTGTTGAGTCTTGAAATAATTCTTGAAACTACAGCTGGATTTATTAACCAATCCGATAAACCGAAAACAAGTTTAATGTTTCACGGGATTTTTACAAGCAAAGAAAGACCCGTAATAATTTAGAAAAATTTAAGTATGATAGTTATTAAATAGAATGTTACTATTCGGTTCCAACTGGTTTCACGGTTATCAACGTTCGGTTCTAACAAAAAAACGTGAGACTAGTATTCGTGTTCTCAAAGGAATGACTAGTTCGGCTCCAACTGAATGACTAGTTCGGCTCCAACTAAAATTGACTAGTTCGGTTCCAACTGAATGACTAGTTCGGCTCCAACTGAAATCAACTCGTTCGGTTCCTACTTAATCAACTAGTTCGGTTTCTAAAACTGAGAAGAAACAATTCGGACTCCAACTTAAGAAACTCGTTCGGGTTTCCCACAAAAACTAACTCTTTCGGTTCCAACTAAAAACTAACTCGTTCGGTTTCCACTGTTCGGTTAACTAGTTCGTTAAAACTCGTTCTTCATCTAGTTCGCTTCCAACAAACAGACTAGTTCGGATTGTAATTGAGACGAAAACCCAAATTTTCAAAACTAAAAAAAGACACATTTATTTGAATTGTTTTTGCAAAAAATCTTGTACAACTAGTGTTACCAACCCTATAGGAACAAGAAAAAATAACAACTTTAAGGTTTTTAAGCCGAAAAATTTAAAATCAGAATTTGCTTCTTTGTAAAGGTTTGAACCTACATTCAAAAGACAAACACAAAAACAAACACGCCAACTTCCATGGCTCTTTGATACCAATTGTAGAAAACTAAGTAATCTTTAATGATATTAACAAAACTAAAGAGAAAGGTGGGATGGAAGTTTCAAGAGAGAAAGAAATATTGAATTTATGTGTGAAAAATAAGAAGTGAAAACAACCAACCCCCCTCTCCAAGCCATGGAGAGGGTATATATACTACTTACATGGCCGGCCATGGGCCTTAACATGCTTTCCATGGGCCTTGGGCCAGACTAGCTTACTAGACTAATCTTATAACAAACTACGGGCTAAGACTATTACAACTTGGAAGTGACCGATACTTTTCTTGTTTCCAATAGTTTCGCAAGTGTATGTGTAAGTTTAGGCATAATCTTTATGTGGAAAAAACGATTGTATATGTGTGGATATGTACACGTGTGGATATGTACACGTGTATGTTCTGCATATCCGTTTATGACATTCATTGTATGTGTAGATGTTTTGTATGTAGGTATATAGATCTGTATATGCGTGAACGCGTAAATATATCAAAAAAGTAAAAGAAAACGATTATGCCTGTGGGAAAATCGTAGGTAATTTCCCACAGATTACCTACCGATATGATAAATCTGTGGGAAATACGTGGGTAAATACCTACGGATTTCCCACAAAAATGATCGTTTTTACGTTTTTTATACTTTCGCATTCCGACCTGACTTAGTATGTCTTCATATATGTTTCTAGTTTCATATTATATGTTTTTGTTTATTAACGTAACTATTTATGTGAGTATCGCAAGTGTAAGTGTAAGTTTAGGCATAACCTTTATGTGGAATAAACGATTGTATATGTGTGGATATGTACACGTGTATGTTCCGCATGTCCGTTTATGACATTCATTGTATGTATAGATGTTTTGTATGTAGGTATATAGACGTGTATATGCATGAACGCGTAAATATATCAAAAAAGTAAAAAAAAAACGATTATGCCTGTGGGAAAGTCGTGGGTAATTTCCCATAGATTACCCACCGGTATGATAAATCCGTAGGAAATACGTGGGTAAATACCCACGGATTTCCCACAAAAATGATCATTTTATGTTTTTTTATACTTGCACATTCCGACATGACTTAGTATGTCTTTATATGTGTTTCTAGTTCTATGTTATATGTTTTTGTTTATTAACGTAACTATTTATGTGAGTATCGCAAGCATATGTGTAAGTTTAGGTATAACCTTTATGTGAAAAAAACGATTGTATATGTGTGGATATGTACACGTGTATGTTTCACCTGTCCGTTTATGACATTCATTATATCTATAGATATTTTGTATATGCGTAAACCGAACTGAAAAAATTCGGTTTTAGATATATAAAAAATATATCTTTTTTATATAAATTCGGTTTTCGGTTCAGTTTTATTTTCAGGTTGCCAATTCCATATCCAATACGAAAATCAAATTTGTATTTCAGTTCCGTTCGGTTTTGGCTAATTCAGTTCAGTTATTAATTCAGTTCGGTTCGATTTTGATTTTCTATTTATTCAATCATTTCGGTTTTTCTGCTCACCTCTAATTTAAACCTCTTAACGCATCTAAATGAGGAGAAAAAAAATAAACAACCTTAATTGTCAAAAGATGTTAATTTAAATCTATAAGTCATCAAATAGTATTAACTTTATTAAAAAACAAAGGGGGTTTAATTTAGTAGCTCATATAACTCCATTCACACATTTGTTTACTATACCTTATCCTCTCTTTACTAAAACACTTTTTGTCCCAAAAACAAACACACCATATCACATATTCACTCATCTGTTCACACAAACGAACCCTACAGCCAGTGGCGGAGCCAGGATCTTGGTATATAGGGGGCAAAAAATTTTTCTCCGAATATAGCTTAAAAAACCGCAGCTTTTTAGTAGCGTTTTAACAGCTTTTAGTAGCGTTTTAACAGTTTTTTCGCAGCTTTTAGCATCTTTTAGCAGCTTTTCAACAGCTTTTTGATATTTAAGTAGTCTTACTGGGGCAATTTGAGATTTGGGACGGGGCCAAGCTAAAAATAAGGCCATAAAAATATAATTTTTGCACAAATTTTTTTTTTCCCAGTTTATCGGGGGCAACGCCCCCTATCTAACACATCCCTCCGCCCCTGCCTACAGCCACCACCGCACCATCGAACCTCACAACAACCACCACACCATCGAACCCACCAAGGCCCGCTCGACACCACCACAAGGATGTCGCGAGCTAGTATCTGGAAACACCATTAACCTCCATTATCGAGTACAAGCATCTGCTCCACCTGTCTGAATTTTGGGTATATCTTTTTTGCAAACCTGATACGTGTGTGTCTATATTTTTGTTTTATATGTTTGTATGTAAATGTGTGTCATGAGTTTGAATATTATCCTAGATCTGTTGATTATAGTTAGGGTTTATTCAATTTTAGGTATTAAATTTACTTTTTCAAGTAGCTCATGGTTAAAGCTAAGAGGTAGTTGCTGTGTGTATGGTCTGGTATGTATGTTAGTTCAAGCATATGCTATTTTTCTGTTAATGAAATCAAGTGATATAACACTTTTGTATATTTAGGAACTATGTCGACGCATAGTGATAGAACATGGATGTACAATAAATTTACTGTTGACAGCTATCATGACAAGTACTTTGAGATAAAAGTGGACGAGTTTTTGGACTTCGCATATTCTATCGTAGCCAATGTTGACACAAGAAATATCAATGGTGAAGTAGAACTTTGTATTAAATGTCCTTGTGTCAAATGTAAAGTTCAACCTTATAAAGTTATTTCGGCAACCTGAACCATGTCAAGTTGAACTGAGTACTTGAGCATATTAAAGTCATTTCGGCAAACCAAAACAGACCTATACTTGCACCAATTTATAAAATGAGCAGACCAAAGCTTATCAAATATGACCCAATACTAAGTAAATCTGAACCAATGTATAAAATAGTTTAGCTTCTTGTTTTGGTTTCTTTTGTGGGTTACCATGGAGCAGAGTCGCAAGTTTAGTTTATATGTTTGCCAATGTACCATTTTGTAGGTTTTATGACCCTGCAATAAGTCGTCATGCGGTTAAACTGTTCAAGACTATGTTCAAGGGTGCTTACGCCACATGGACACAAGTCCCTCAATAGGGGTGAGCATATGTCCAAGACCGGACCAGACCGGCCAAGACCGGACCAGACCGAGGACCGAAATGGTCCATAATGCCGGACCGCGGACCGGACCGAAATGGTACGGTCCGGTCCAGGTCGGTCCGGTCCGGGTCGGTCTTCGGTCCGGTCCGGTCCTA
>BQNB010065789.1:0-34806 GCA_026074375.1 Tanacetum coccineum | reverse complement strand
GATTTTTGGTATTAAGTCGGGTACTAATACCCGACTTATTGTAAGAACTATATATAGCCTCTTCCAACTTTGGAAGAGGCAAGTTAGTCAAATATTACTTTCTCATAAAAACATATTTTCTCTCACTAGAAAAACTCTCTCATGTGTTTCTCTCTCTCGAAACTAGCCAAGTCCAAGAATCGACCCCTTGTTATGATATATGATATACCACAGTTGAGATCATGGATCTCCCTAAATGAAACAATCTACCTTTGTAAACTGCATCCCCTTAACTTAAGATCTTCCCCTTAAGTTATCAATCTCCATTCCATGCCACCACAGGATCTATAAGTTGCTAATCATATAATCATTTAAGATAACTTGTTCGTGATTATAAGGAGGTGATGAAGACTTGATGAATCTAGCAAAGGTGTACGATCTACCTTATGATGCTTACTACGTACATTTGCTATCACTTTAAGGAGTTACGTTATTGTGCTCAGTGTCTCATTTAATAGAGGAATGATGATTTTGTCAAGAGACATAGGTCTACTTATACATAGAAGGTATGAGACTCGACGTCATGTGGATAAACAGGATATAAGACACAAGTTTGGGAAATTCAACTTCTTTAACAAATTCGTATTATTCATTTTTCTTCATCATTGATAATTTGCTGCTTGGAGCCTACTAAGTCCATGATTCAAGAGATGGTAAACATGTTAAGGGGAAGCTTATTGTTTATTTACCATCTACATGCACCCCTATTTAATGATTACAAAAAAGGGAAGAAGACTATATGGTTTGTAGCTTATTTTAAAGTGGTGACATGTACAAGAAGATCTTATTTCAAGGGGAAGCTTTAAATATTGTTTCATACATGAAGATTGTTTTGTAATATCAAATAGGGGAAGATTGTTAGGTTTTGAGATTTGATGATTACAAAACCACATATGAAGAAAAGAAGAAAGATGAAACAACAAGGACTTAATGTGCAATATTAAGTTAGCTTCATATCAAAGCTATGTTTTCTTGTAAACCCTAGCCTCTCTAGTATATAAAGAGAGGTAGGGTGAATAGTTTTGGCATCCATCATAGTTAGATCTCTCCAATGAGAGTCTAATAGTTAGCTTATTAGTTTATGTAATTGTTCATAGTCGACTGATTAAAGTTAAATAATTTATAGTTTATTAGTTTATGAATAAAAACCTTGTTCATAACATTGTTGTTCTTATTTGTTATTCCGCTGCGTGATCAATGTTATGATATCCTAGATGGGCAAAACGATCTATGAAGCCTACAATTAGGTTTCAACAGTTGGTATCAGAGCGGGTTGCTCTTGATATCTAGGATCTACAAGGTTTTGATGTGACGTGTTGCTTGTTTATGGTGTTTTTGAAGGCCACAAGATCTGGTGTGTTGACATTAGGGTTTTCCAGCAAACCCTAATTCTGAAAAAGATATTGTTCGATCATATATGTCTCTACTTGATTTGATTTTTGTTCATAAGCTGTTAATTGCATCTAGTAATAATGATTAGTATTGGTCTGGGATCAATCATTATTATTATTGTTTCGATTGGATTTGGTGAGTTGGTGTGAGATCAGCGATGAACCCTAGCTAAGATACAATAAGCATGTCTTGTAGACACTAATTCAGAAAGAGAAGAGATTTTGTGTGTTCGGATTATGGAGTGTTCACAAGCAGCATGTCTTTTGTGGATTTATGGTTTGTTGATGAATCTGGTGAGTTTCAAGTTCTATATTATTCAGATCCATGGGGTTTATGGTGTTGGTTCATGGTCATCGTAGTTTGTTGATTAGGGCTTCACATAATCATTACAAAACCCTAATTACATATGTGATAAGGTTGTTGTACATCTGATTCGTTGCAGCTTATGTGTCTGGATCTTCTTAATGCAACGACTGCTTCTAAGGATTTTATTACAGAAGTCTGATAAGAACATGAAAACCCTAGATGATAGGGATCGTATTCTTTGATTTTTAGGGTTTTCAATGTTTTATGGAGATTATTGGTGTCACGTTGATAGAGATGTGTTGATCTAAACGAAGATACTGGTGATGATTGTGGCATAAAAAACGCATCCCTAATATAAGGGATGTATCTGATATGGAATTCATGTGGTGATGATCGTGTTCGTGTTTATGAGAGAGATGGAAAAAGATGTGTCATAGATATGGAAGTTGTCTGCTGATTTTTAGAGATTATAATTCCATTCCCATATATATACAATTGACGTGATATTTGTGGTTTAAAAGGAGCAACTAATTTGTTTTATTTGGGCCTGCTATAGATGTTACGAATATTATTTGGCTTAGTGAATTGGTAAGTGTATACTGCTATCCGTAACAAGTTAATACTGCCTTTGTTCTATTAATACTGCTCGTAAGTTTTTAATACTGCCAGAATAGTAAGAGTTTAGCAACAGCCTTGCAACAAAAAAAAGTGTCACTAGTGGCATGGGAGGAAGGAGACATGAAATCTGTGACAACCTAGTGACGGTTTAGTGACATATATTTTGTCGCAAACAACAGGTCAGTGACAGTTTTGTAACTGTTTTGGGACAGAAAAAGCGTCGCTAAATGGCAGTTTGGTTAATACCGCTCGAGTTGCTCAGTTTGTACCGTTTGTTTTGTCCGATATATCTAGTTTGTACCACTAGCGTTAGCCGATATCGGATAAAACATACTTTTTGGTTTATTGGACGTGTTTAGATCTCGAATGATGATGGTTTGTTGTGGAAAGTATTGTGAAGACATTTGATGCAATGTATTTTTAATCAATTATGTGACAAGGGTATTTCTTTTGTGACGTAGATCGCCGAGGTGAGGCAACGATACAAACAAGGACTACAAGCAGATCGCCGAATGAGGCAGCAGTCACATAAGAGAGGATGATGTTATTGCACTTAGATGTTTTTCATTAATAATTACTATTTGAAGCCTACTAAGTTCGTGATTCAAGAGATGGTAAACATGTTAAGGGGAAGCTTATTGTTTATTTACCATCTACATGCACCCCTATTTAATGATTACAAAAAGGGGAAGAAGACTATATGGTTTGCAGCTTATTTTAAAGTGGTGACATGTACAAGAAGATCTTATTTCAAGGGGAAGCTTTGAAGATTGTTTCATACATGAAGATTGTTTTGTAATATCAAATAGGGGAAGATTGTTGGGAATTCTGATTTGATGATTACAAAACCTTATATGCAACAATAAAGAAAGAAGAAACAACAAGGACTTAAGATGTAATATTAGGTTAGCTTAATATGTAAGCTAGGGTTTTATTGTAACCTCCCTCTATTATATAAAGAGGGGGTAGGCGTCTGGTATAGATATCCAGAATAGAATTAGAACTCTCCAATGAGAGTCTAATAGTTAGCATAGTTATAGTTAGTTTAGCCCCAAGATCATTTGATCTTGGGGTAATAGATTAATAGAAAACCTTGTTTGTTAACATTGATGTTCTTATTCTTATTCCGCTGCGTATATTCAATGTTTTGTTGTTCTTATTTGGAATTATGCTTTTATTCATGTAATGAAAAGCTTGTTTTGATTCTCTCGCCTATTTATCTATATTGTTATTTATTCGTTCTGGCAAATCGTATTGTAATTATATTTTATTTCATAGCATGTATTAAATGATCATTATCTAATGACTAACACTCGTTCTGGGATGACCCCTACCGCAATTGAAGAAATAATCAACCAACGTGTGGACGTAGCTCTAGAGGCTCGTCGGGTTAACCAAGATCTTGAACTCTGGAATGGGAATGACTATAGCCATAACACGAGAGAGAAGGCGCACACTGCTTCAAATAGAAAGATATTGGTCTAATTTCAAAGCCTCGCCAGAAGACGTTCCACAAAAGCATTATTTCATCTTGTTACATTACAGTCGAGTTGCTTTCACCCCTTCGCTTGCAATGTGCAGTTGGTTTACCTAACGCATGGCTTCCCCAACGAAGTCAACGGACTCACATGGAATACGGGGTGAGTTTTCACCGAGCTCGTCGCTTGAGTCCGAGAGGCTTTCATAAAGACGTATGATAAACAGAGGGTCATTGAGAAGTGAAAACCTATGACTAGATCGTCCTGAAGACGGATGCGACGGGAAGAAGTGGCATTTGATGGTAATGGAAATGGTACTGGAAATGGAAACAATGGAGGCGACAATGGTGACGGTAATGAGAACCGTAATGTGAATGGAAGAGGCGACAGGCCTGTTGCTCGTGAATGTACTTACCAAGACTTCATAAAATGTCAACCACCGAGTTTTAAAGGAACAGAAGGTATGGTTGGTTTGATAAGATGGAGTGAAAAGATGGAAACTGTGTTTCACATCAGCAACTGTCCGAAGAGATATCATGTGAAGTATGCTACCTGCACTTTACTCGACAGTGCATTAACCTGGTGGAATTCTCACAAGAGAACCATCGGAACTGATGCTGCATACGCTTTATCATGGAGAGAGCTGTTGAAGTTGATGACTAAAGTGTACTGCCCAAGAAATGAGATCCAAAAGATGGAAACCGAGTTGTGGAATTTATCGGTGAAGAACAATGACATGGCTACTTACACTTAGAGATTCCAAGAACTTACCATGATGTGTACCAAAATGGTCCTCGAGGAGGAAGATCAGTTGGAGAAATTCATTGGAGGTCTTCCCGATAATATCCAAGGAAATGTGATTGATGCAGAACCTACGAGACTACAAGATGTTGTTCTAATTGCCAACCACTTGATGGATAAAAAGTTGAAGGGCTATGCGGTAAGAAACACAGAGAACAAGAGGAGATTAGACAACAACTATAGAGGCAACCGTGGGCAACAACCACCCCATAAATGATAGAATAATAGAGGTCAGAATGTTGCTAGAGCCTATATGGCTGGTAACAATGAGAAGAATGGTTATGAAGGCACACTTCCTTTCTGCAATAGGTGTAGGCTGCACCACGAAGGACAGTGTATTGCTAAGAGTCATAACTGTAAGAGGATTAGACATCTGGTCAGGGATTGCAGGTCCGTTGTGACTGTAACTACTCAAGGAACTTTAGGGCCGAATCAGGGAGTCGTTACGTGTTTTGAATGTGAAGTACAAGGACATTACCGGAAGGATTGTCCCAAAGTCAAGAACGAAAATCATGGAAACAAAGCAAGAGTCCCTGATGCAAGAGGCAAAGCATATGTCCTAGGAGGAGGTGACGCTAATCTGGGTTCCAACACTATCACGGGTACGTTCATTCTCAACGATCATCATGCTTATGTGTTATTTGATTCGGGTGCCGATAGAAGTTTCGTATCAAATACTTTTAGTGCATTCCTAGATATCATTCCCTCTGCCTTAGACGTTAGTTACGCTGTCGAGCTAGCTGACGGAAGAACTTTAGAAACTAACACTGTGCTTAGAGGTTGTACATTAGGATTGTTAGGACATCCATTTAATATCGACCTGATGCCCATAGATTTGGGTAGTTTCGACGTTATCATCGGCATGGATTGGTTAGCAAAGAATCATGCAGTGATTGTCTGTGACGAGAAGATAGTGCGTATTCCTTACGGAAATGAAATTCTGATCGTTCAAGGAGACAAAAGTGACAAGGAGAAGAAATCAACGTTGAGCATTATATCATGTGTAAAGGCCCAGAAGTATATGGAGAAAGGTTGTCAACTATTTCTGGCGCAGGTTACGGTGAAGGAAAACAAAGACGAGTCGAAGGAGAAGTGACCCGAAGACGTGCCAACTCTACAGGACTTTCCAGAAGTCTTTCCTGAAGACTTACCTGGATTACCACCAATACGACAAGTTGAATTCCAAATCGACTTAGTCCCAGGTGCTGCACCTGTAGCTCGAGCCCCGTATAGATTAGCACCATCGGAAATGGAAGAATTGTCTACCCAACTACAAGAACTTTCTGACAAAGGATTTATAAGACCAAGTTCCTCACCCTGGGGAGCTCCGGTTTTGTTTGTCAAAAAGAAAGACGGCTCTTTTCAGATGTGTATCGACTACCGTGAACTTAACAAGCTTACTGTAAAGAATCGATACCCACTTTTGAGAATCGACGACTTGTTTGATCAGTTGCAAGGATCAAGTGTGTACTCAAAGATCAACTTGAGGTCTGGTTATCACCAACTCAGAGTTTGTGATGAGGATATTCCAAAGACGTCGTTTAGGACCCGCTATGGTCACTACGAGTTCCAAGTGATGCCTTTTGGGTTGACTAACACGCCGACAGTATTCATGGACTTGATGAACCGGGTATGCAGACCATACTTAGATAAATTTATGATCGTGTTCATTGATGATATCTTAATATACTCGAAGACCAAGGAAGAACATGATGCACACCTTAGACTAATTTTAGAGTTGCTCAAGAAGGAAGAATTGTACGCCAAGTTCTCGAAGTGTGACTTTTGGCTATCGAAGGTACAATTTCTTAGACACATGATTGATAGTGAAGGCATTCACGTTGATCCTACAAAGATTGAGTCAATCAAGGATTGGGAATCACCCAAGACTCTAACAGAAATTTGTCAATTTCTAGGTCTTGCCGGTTACTACCGACGATTTATCGAAGGTTTCTCCAAGATTGCCAAACCTATGACGAAGCTGACTCAGAAAAGTGTAAAGTTCAATTGGGGTGAAAAGAAGGAAACTGCTTTCCAAACATTGAAGCAAAAGTTGTGTAGTGCATCAATTTTGGCATTGCCCAAATGAAGTGAAAACTTCATAGTATATTGTGATGCTTCTCACAAGGGATTAGGCGCAGTGTTGATGCAGAAGGAAAAAGTCATAGCTTATGCATCCCGCCAACTCAAAATCCATGAGAAGAACTACACGACATATGATTTGGAATTAGGAGCTGTGGTGTTCGCTCTCAAGATGTGGAGACATTACCTTTATGGCATGAAGTGCGTTGTGTTCACTGATCATAAGAGTTTGCAACATATTCTAGATCAGAAAGAGTTGAACATGAGACAACGTAGATGGTTAGAGCTGTTAAGTGACTACGACTGTGAGTTACGTTATCACTCGGGAAAGGCGAATGTGGTGGCTGATGCGTTGAGCCGAAAGAGTAGACCTAAGCCACTATGAGTTTGAGCCTTGGTTATGACAATTGGTTTAAACCTCCCTGTGCAGATCTTGAATGCTCAGGTTGAGGCAAGAAAGGAAGAGAATTATGGAACAGAAGATTTGTGTGGCATGATTAAGAATCTGGAGCCACGTGCAGACGGAACATTGTGTTTGAAGAATAGAAGTTGGATACCCTGTTTTGGTGACTTGAGAGCTTTGATTATGCACGAGTCGCATAAGTCAAAGTATTCGATCCACCCTGGATCGGACAAGATGTACCAAGATTTGAAGAAGCTATACTGGTGGCCCAACATGAAAGCAGAAATTGCCACGTATGTCAGTAAATGCATGACTTGTGCAAAGGTTAAAGCATAATACCAAAAACCATCCGGTTTGTTGGTTCAACCCATAATCCCAGTATAGAAATGGGAGAACTTTACTACAGATTTCGTTACTAAGTTACCTAAGACGAAGTATGGTCAAGATACAACTTGGGTAATTGTAGACCGACTCACAAAGTCTGCCCATTTCTTACCAATGAAGGAAACCGACACAATGGAGAAGTTGACGAGACAATACTTGAAGGAAGTAGTCTCGAGACATGGAGTGCCAGTTTCGATTATTTCTGATCGAGACAGTAAGTTTATGTCTCATTTCTAGAAATCGTTGAACTGGATATGAGTACGGCTTACCATCTACAAACAGATGGTCAAAGTGAGAGGACCATCCAAATGTTAGAAGACATGCTACGAGCGCGTGTGATGGACTTCGGAAAGGGATGGGACAGACATCTACCATTGATAGAGTTCTACAACAACAACAGCTATTATACGAGTATTAAAGCTGCACCTTTTGAGGCGTTGTATGGTCGCAAGTGTCGGTCACCTATCTGTTGGGCTGAGGTGGGAGACGCTCAGCTTACTGGCCCAGAAATTGTTCGTGAAACAACAAAGAAGATCATCCAAATCAAGCATCGTCTACAAGCTTTACGTGATCGACAAAGGAGCTACGCTAATAAGAGACGTAAGCCATTGGAGTTTCAAGTTGGGGATAAGGTTATGTTGAAAGTATATCCCTGGAAAAGGAGTGATACGTTTCAGCAAACGGGGAAAGTTGAACCCTCGTTATATTGGACCTTTTAAGATTCTCGCCAAAGTTGGAACGGTTACATATCGACTTGAGTTACCCGAGAAACTGAGCCGTGTTCATAGTACTTTTCACATCTCAAACCTTAAGAAGTACTTATCCGACGAACCGCTCGCTATTCCATTGGACGAAATCCACGTCGACGACAAGCTCAATTTCATTGAAGAACCAATTGAAATTATGGACCGCGAAGTTAAACGTTTGAAGAAAAGTCACATTCTAATCGTGAAGGTCCATTGGATTTCAAGAAGAGGTCCTGAGTATACTTGGGAGCGCGAAGACCAAATGCACAAAAAGTACCCTCATCTTTTCGCTAACCCTGAATCCGCGTCTTAAGCTACGTCCTGAGCTTTGAGGACAAAGCTCTTTTAACAGGGAAAGGATGTCACACCCCGTAAGTTTCAGGTCAACATCTTAAACCTTTCCGATTATTATCTTTGACTTTTTCATGTTACGTTTGAATCTGACAGTTTACCGGGAAGTTAAACCGCTTAAATCTGAAAAAAACATCATCGGGCGCGTCCCGGAATCGGTTATTAATAAATTTAGGCCTTATATGTGATATTTTAACTTTTCTAAGTGTTTCATGATTTTTAATCACTTTCAATATTAATTTTAGGGTTTTATCTTTTAAATTGCGTTTTTCGCGTTTTTGACCAAACGGAACCCCGAAAACCTGAAATCTTTTCGTGTAAACTTTAGTTATCGTCTATCTCATTTTATTAAGTGAAAATTTTCGTTCATATCCCTCCCCCTCTACATATTAGACGCCTAAAGCAAGACCAAAATAACCATGGCATTTAAAATTAATTTCAAGCATCTTATTTTTGAAAAACTACATGCATGTGCATGAAAGTGACATATGAGGGAGTCACTCTCATGTGTAACCTCCCCATATAACCTCATGCATGTGATACTTACACACTCTTACACTCTTTGACTAGTAAATTCTGAACCAAGAATAAGATACATGAACCTTGATCTAGAAACTTGACTTATTTGGTCCTTTGTGGCTTGTCCTAGCCGAACCACTAACACACACACACACACTCTTGGTGTGTGTTGGTCACATGGGGGCACATCTTAACCCTAAAACCCTAATGTCTCTTCCTATATAAACCCCACTATAACAAGCTTAGGTCATTTCATTCACACATAGCCTCACAAATGTTTTCCTCTCTTTCTTTCTTCCCTTTGGGTCATGGCAACAAGCACACACACAAACACATCCATAACTTTTGATTTTCTTCAAGATTCAAATATTCTAAGTTCATTTCCAAGGGTTCCTAAGGTAGATCCAAGTATTGGTTGGTTGATTTTCAAGGGTTTCTCAAGATTATAAAAGTAGGGTTTCTAATTTTATAAGTGGGTTTTATAGATCTAGTCATTTTGGGAATAAATCTTATGATTCTCTACTTGTTTCTTCATTCTTGTAAGTATTTCTTGGTCACCTCTTGTTTCATTTTTTTATTCTTATGAATATTGTTCAAGTTTAAGAGTCCATGTGTTTGTGTTACTTTTCTAAAAAGAAATGACAAAATATCTTGACAACTTTTATAAAAATGGAAGTATTATGTTTGTTGTTTTATAAGTTATGGTGAGATGAGTTGAAAAGTGTGTTGCAACAATAGAAATGAAGGGATTAGGTTAGATTTATGTGTGGTTTTGTTGTGGATTAGTTGTGAACGGAGATTAGGCTAGACTAGGCACTATTGTGAAGTTTGGGTGGATTTTGGTTGCGTTTTTGACAAAAAGTGCTTGCTGTCCCGAAATTGTTTTGAGGTTTTGAGCGACCTAAAAATGTTTTCATTAGGCGTAAAAGTAGTTTTTGAAGAGCTTGTTTTGAATAGATAGTTTTCATATATCGCACTTTAAAATCAGACTTAAAACGGCCAAGTTATAGCTAAATGAAACTTGAAATATTTTTCAGCAAAACCAAATGAATAGTGTGTTGATGTGAATAGTAAAAGGGGTTTTCGGACACTTTCAGACATTTTTGGACTTTCTAAACTCTAGCAAAACATATAGTAACACACATATATATAGATTAGCATCATTTGAAGACGTCATTAACATATTTTAGGAAAAACAATAAAGTTACTAAAAATAGTAAGTTTGGTAAAACTTAGCGGATCGGACTTGGAAGTTAAGCGATTATGGTTAGTTAGCGCATTTTGAAAATATGGAAACTTAACAAATATAGGGGATGGTATTAACGTCTTGAAACTAAAAACTTTCCTAAAATAGAAACTTTCTAAAAGTAGTAATTTTTGGATAAACACCAAGACTTAACGAAAAACTTTGTAATTTTATTTAGTCATACTTTATTAAACAAACTAAAGCACAAACACACATGGATGTCTTTTCTCTTGAAAGCATATCGTACAAGTTTCGGTTATCTTTCGTTTTCCTAAGACGCGTCGTTTATTTAGGTCGCGTGTAGGATCCTTCGGCTTTATTTCTTCTTCGTTGATTATCGATTCACCACTTGCTTAAGGTGAGTTCATAGCCCCATGTTTTTACCAATTTACAAATGTTTTATACTTTGGGGTGATAAACATTGTTTGCTTTTAAAATTGGACACAAGTTCTTAACGTGAGTTTTACATGTTTATGTGTTGCCTAAGTTTGCTTTCAAAACACTATTGCCCGAACTATCATGAACCGTTAGTCACCTATCTCTAATTAGATTGGTTAAGTGAGCGTGAATAAATAAATAAATCTGTTGGGACTAATTACCCCTATCTGGTTTGGTTCTAAATTAGCTGCGAACAAACAGATATATGTCATGTCGATTGTGCGTTGTGGTGGTCTTTGGTTTCGGACATTAGTTAGGGCAGGAATAGTTTGTGGCATGATACGATATGCCCTGTTGTTATTAGCATCGGTGTCATGAGCTTAGCGTAACAGTAACTACTTTTTTTGTGATGTTTTATCTGTTATAGTAGTCGCATGCGTTTTGAAATCTTGTGGTCCACTCTTGTACTAACTTAAACATATGAATTCACCAACATTATGTTGACGTTTTAAACATGTTTTCTCAGGTGCTTAGCTTGGCTTGATTCTTGATGCTAAATGGAGTCTATGTGCTATGTGACTTCGCCGATTTCAAGACTTATCTATTTATATACTCGTTGTCATTGTCAAACTTTGTTATGCTTTCGCTACATTTAACTTTCATATGATCGGTTGAAAAACTTAAATTAATTTTCTGTATGCAACGAGTACACTTTTTCAAACGTCCATGATTAGTGGTAGTTCTTTATTGCTTTGTGTTCAGATGATTATGACGTCACGCCCTCGGACACGTATTCCGTCCAGGCCCCGTTTGGAGGTGTGACACACATCAAGTTTTTGGCGCCGCCGCCTGGGAATAGTTAGGTTTTGATCATAGTTTAGCTTAGTTCTACTTGCTTGAATCCTTTCAAGTAAGATTTAATTCTTGCACATTAGCTTTCTTATAGTCTATCTTTTCTTTGTGTGTTTGTTCGTAATTTCCACTAACTATTCCATTCCCCACCATGGAGAACGCGAATCTACCACAGACCAATAATCGTCCTATCCAACCAGCTGCGTTACGTGCATGATTTAACCAACAGCTCCTAGAGCTACATAAAATTTCGGCCTTTATCGACTCTCTCCTAGAGATTATTAGGAAATTCCTTAATCGCTTCACCGACCAACCTAATGAAACCAGTACGGATTACCCTGAGTTTGATGATGGATTGGGAGACACACCTCTCGTCTCTCCCTTTCCTCACTCTGATAATGACTCGGATGATGAGGAAGCTCTTAATGAGTTACGTGAATATGAAAACGCAAGAACACTACACCAAGAAAGAAAAATCAATAGTTTTGACGGGGATGACCTTGCATTTAAATGTATGACAGGCTTTAGGAAGTTCACTACCTATCTCGACCCTTTTCTACCAATGAATATTATCTTGCGTAAAGCCGATAATACAATAATGGTAGATAGACTAGAGGGGGCGGGAAAGAACCTAGTTGCCATTGTTAGGGATGTCTACGTGTTTGTCGGAAGTTTTACCTATATCACAGATTTTGTTATGTTAGAAGACATAGGAGACTTCATTATGAGTGACATGGCTGAGGTATTGATGGGCAGACCCTTTAGAAAAACCACTAGGCTCAACTATGACGTCACCAAGGGTTTGGTCTCATTCACTAAGATCTTCGACACATACACATATAGGATGCCACGCACAATACCTAGGCTCAAGAACTTTAACTGGAGTAAGGTCCCACCACTGTTAGAACTTAGCCAAAACGATCTAATGAACGGACTTAGGCACTCTCATGAAAAGAATAAGTTTATGTACAAAAATTGCCTAAACCTAGGTCCCGAATACCAAGTAGATGAGAGTATGAAGGAATGGCTCATTCGGGGACACGTGAGCATTCACGAAACAACGTAAGGACGTGTGGCTTCGAGTCTAGCTACAAGACTCGTAAATAAAGAAAAGCGCTTTTTGGGAGGCAACCCAATTTACTTTTCCCGCAAATTAGGAGTGTCATGTGTGTTTTAATTCTTTTCCATTTGTTTTATTATGTTTGAATTATCTTGTAATCATGCTTTGTATTGTCTTTAACCTCGTCTTAATTTCAATCAAAGGTATTTTGCAAACAATAAGTGTAGGGGAATTTATCCGGCTTTTGAGCCAAATTCAAACATGTTAAATGAATTGTTTAGATTAATTCGCGTCAGTATCGAGTCATATGATTGAATTGTTAAATCTCAGGTTTTATGCAGCCATTTATACAGGAACTAACTTATGGAATCAAGTGCAGGAAATTTTTCATCAAAAACAAAAATTTCGTTTTCACAGACTGTGGAGACGGCGTCACGATTAACAAGTGACGCCGTCACCACGACACCTGTGACGGGGTCACACCAACCCCGACGGCGTCAAACGCCCAGGTCCAGAAAACTTAAATTCTGGTAATGCTAAGATTGAGCTTCACATAGCTTTTGTTTTAGTAGTTGAAAAGCCGATTCTTGGTCTTCGCCCTAGATATACTTCTTATTTTCTGGGTTAATTCAGTCAAAGACTTTGCAATCTTTTGAGAAATCTTTGATACAAAGTCATTTGATAATAACTTCGATTCCAAATTGACGTATTTTCTGTGGGGTAGTGGATATGTCTAATTCTTACTACTTCAATCTTGGCGGTCAACATGAAGATCCCATTACTACAATTATGTTTCCAAGAAATTGCACTATATGAATCCAGAAATCGACACTTGGAAACTGTGGGCATACAAACTTCTCTTTCTTGAGTTAATTCTATGATTATTCTCAGATGATTTGCGTGCTCTTCTTTGTTACGAGAGTTGATGAGAAGTATCTCGAAGAAACTATCCAAATTTTATCCAAGTATGGTTTACGCACTACGGATTAATGAGCATCCATGAATACAGCACAGGTGCGTTAGTTAAACCAAATAGGCATCACTCTGAATTTATAGTGTTCCATACCTCTTTCTGAACGCGTCATGGGAATATCTTCATCCCAGACTCTCATTTTGAAGATAGCCTGATCTTAATCAATCTTATCTTCGATTAGACACTCGAACCTTTAAAGTTGGTCAATAAGTCATCAATCCTTGGTAATAGGTAATGGATTCTTCAACCTTATTCAATGAAAGTGAACAAAGACACTTTCGTGTGTTTATTACTAACGTATACTTGCAGGAATCCCGACGGTAAAAGCTGCTGGACAGAGACATGTCAATTTACAACCCCATGCTCACACTTCATATTTCTAATCAAAGACATCATGATAGCTGAAAGACCTACAACACAGCTTCCGTAACTCTGATGCTTGCTATCATGTTCCAGAAAGGTGTGAGCATGCCGGTCCGAAGGTCACAACATCACATGGAGGCAATACTTCACAAAAAGGATGATTAAGAGATTTACAGTAGCTGATGATCTCAAAGAAAGCTGAAAGATCATACAAGTCAAAGGAACTATGCTCAAAGATCACTACTTGCCGTACAAAGATAGTACTTGAAGAATCAAAGACTACGAGCCAGAGTCAATGATCAACTCATAGAATGCTATAATTTAAATTGTAATTTCTGGGGTGACCTCCCTTAGGGGGGAGATTGTTAGGTTTAAGAAAAAGACTCGGTCACCCCATGTATTTTCATGTTTAGTATAGCTCGTAGTTTTGTTAGTAATAGCATGATTTATGGTGTTAGGCCGGGTCTTTACCCACTATAATCCCACACCATAACCCATTTCATAGTCATTTTGTAAGACATATTTAAACCCTCTCTACACATGGAGAGGGTGTTGGAAGAAATCATTTGACACACACATCAAAGTGTGTTTTTCTCTAGTTCTCTCCCAACTATCTCTCTCTCTAACTTTCTCTCTCTAGTTTATGTTTGTGTGAAATATTGGGATCCTACAGTGACTACGTTCGGGTCTTGGTGAGCATTCCTATCCCTCAACATGTAGGCTCTTCCCTGGTCATTGTTGTTGGTGGTCTTTCGGCACTGATTTGCATAATGCCCTTTCTCTCCACAGGCATGACAAGTAATTGTTACTGGTAGCAGATTACTTCCAATGGCTGGCCCTTGGTTTCTGCAGTTCTTGGTCAGATGGCCCACCTTGTTGCAAGTATTACACTTGACAGTGCAAGGTCCTGTGTGATGCAGAGTGCATTTCTTACACAAGGGACGGTTTCCAATATACCTATTATTTTCAGTTGGAGTGACAGCATAAGACCTGAAGGTTTCTTGTCTTCTATTCTGTTATGGTTGGTAATTATTGTAGCGGTTGTTGGTATTGGTGTTACGGTAGTTGTTGTTGTTATCATTGCGGTAGTTGTTGTTGTTGAAAGTTCTTCTGTCGTCTAACTTTCGTTTGTGATCACTTAATACTTGCACCAGAGTGTGTTTTTTTACCCGATCCATTAGCCTCTGGACTATGTTAATGGCTTCCTCTAGAGTTTGAGGTTTAGAGGCGGTAACATTCCCTTTAATACTTCGAGGAAATCCCCCAATGAAAACTTCCATCATTTTCTCAGAATCTGGCACCATAGTGGGACATAAGGTTTCCAATTCCTAGAATCTTCTCATATATGCCTTGAGATCATTCCCCTTCATAGTCAAATGGTAAAATTCGTCTTCCATCTTCTGGACCTCAGTTTGGGGACAATACTTCTTTATCAAAAGCTTCTTGAATTCAACCCAGGTAATCTTGTAAGCTTCTTCTATCCTAATAGGTTGGGCAAAAGAATTCCACCAGGATAGAGCTTCTTTAGTTAAAGTACCAGTAACAAAATTTACCTTGCAGTCTTCGGTACAGTTGCTACGGGAAAACACTGATTCAGTTTGTTTAAACCAGTAGATAAGTCCGACAACGCCTTCCGTACCTTTGAAGTTGATTGGTTGGCAGCTCATGAACTCTTTGTAGCTACACTTTCTTGCTACAGGAGCTTCTCTTTCTCCAGTGTTTCTATTAGTATTGTCAGCATTTGCCATTGTTGCAGCTTGTGCTTCCAGAGCTGTGGCAACACTGTCAGCAACTAGTTTCCTGATGGTAGCTTGAGTCATGGATGGTGCTTTAGATGTTGATGTCCTTTTGGGAGGCATTCTATCAACATAAGACAACACGTAATAAGAATGATATCACAATTCTTTCCTTAAAATATGTAAGGTTCAAAAATAAACATTATTACAATAGTGATATCATAGATAATTCATAAATAATTCATATCAAATAAGTATCTATGATTTATTTAGAAGTCACGGTATGATTCATAATGATGAAGACGGAGATGAAATATAGGACACATAATGAATATAAAACGGGGATCACATTTTTTATATCATGAACGAATTGCTCTTTGTATTGTAAATAGTCAAATTTGACAATAGTGTTGTTTTTTATACCACACATCCCAGTGCTAGGTTCTATCAAAAGCTATAACTAGTATCTAATCTAGTAGTTCGATGGTCCTTCCTGGTTGTTCTTGTGTTCATAGATTGCATTCAGAAGACTTTCCTTGTCTGCTTGGTGACGGACTTGGATTTCTTCGAAGATTTGTTGTAGATTAGCAATCCTGAAGCGAGCCAGAGCAATCTTGCTGTTATTTCCCATTTGCTTTCTTTGAAGTTTAGCAATTTGAGTACGAGACTCTTAGAGTCCAGCTTCCACATTGTTAAAAGCTTGTTGTATGATCATCCGACCATTTCGGAGACCTTCTATTTTGTCTTTTATGTGCTCAATGCGGTCGGAGAAAAAGTTCTTCTAGGGTGATCAAAATTTCCCACTATTTGCTCCCGTGACGTTCCAGTCCTTTTCTTACGAGTAGCATTCTCCTATCTTCAAAATGCTTGAGGTAAGGGTAGAAGTTAGAGGGAGGATGATCGGTACGAACTCGTCTTCTTACAGTGGCAAATTATTCTCATAGAAGAAACGTAATTCTTAAGGATTAAACATTGGTGAAGATGGAGGTACAATAGTTGGTGGTGGAATAGGTGATTCTTTAGCATAATATGCATGCATGACCTTCATGAAGGGGTCATCATGAAAAAATTAAAAGAGTTGGTGAAGCTATTGAAACTAAACCAAATGAGTTATTTGAAGAGCTAGAATAAGTTTTTCCTGGTGAAGCTGGCATAAGTCCGGGAAGCCAGGGATATGTCAGGGAAAGTTAGAAGGAAAAGCATCCTCAAATTGAGAAGTAGGGTGGCTGGGAGAAGACATCGCTCTGTTAACAACCCAGTGGTAAATAACATAAGTTATTTATATAATAGTATAATAGTTATGTACTTTACATACTATTCCGGAAGATAAAGTGGCACGGAGGATTTTCTTGGATGGAAAAACAAAAGTAGTTATAGTTAAGGTTTCAACCTTGTTCTCTATAACCGTGGCTCTGATACCAATCTATAACACCCCCATTTTTGACATATAGTAGCAGAAGCTAATCTGGGGTATTATTTCATAGTACAACAGTTATAATCATAGAAAACGACTCAAAAGAGACGTTTTTAAAAGATAAGTTATCATTCATTATTTCATCAGAGTTTTTAGTAAAGAGGTCCCAATCTACATGAAAACATTTAATTTTGAATGATAACTGTTTTAAAAAAAATATCAAAAATGCCATCTTCAAGTCCGTGCCATAAGATGCTCAGTTACCTGAGATAAACATGCTAAAAAGGTCAACACAAAGGTTGAGTGAAATTCATAGGTTTATGGTAAACAGTTTGAATACAAGTTCAAAAGTGGGTTACATTATTATACACCCAAAGTGGTTAATATTACAAATGAGTACAATTATATAGAAACAGTATTATTTCACGAAGCTCATGCACCTGAGACCTTGTGATAATCTATAATATACAATATGTTGGGGTGCCCCAAAGGCGTGGCCTTCTAAAGACCCGCATAGTGTTTTAAATGAAGTACGTTTGGTTACTAGAAAGTATAGGTACACCAACGGGAACTCTGTGCAAATAGATCTTTTCACAACATTCGATACTACGAATAGGAATTTAACGGTTATTGATAGTGGGGTCTTTATGGAAAGTAAGGACTTAGCAATAATATACCAGGATAACATACAATTGGAAAAAATACTAGTATTAATGGTTATGCATGGTATCCCCCTCGCGGGTCTATGAAGCATTAGAAGATTTAAAATGCGAGGCTATGAACTCCCTTAACAGGGGAAATCTGATTGATGGCAAAAGTATATAAAGTGAAAGTAATGGCTTCGTCACGCAACCTGGGGTAATATGTTAAGTCTTAGTGTGATGGTTTATATTTCAAAACTTTATAAAGTTCAATGTATTACTTGTTTGCATAAATACACCCCACCCCCCCCCCCCCCCCCCCCAAACCCCCCACCCCCACCACACCCCCCACCCCCCCCCCACCCCCCCCACAACCCCCCAACCCCCCCCCCCCACACCACCCCCCCTTAATTTATTAATTTATGGAAATATTGTATCATGTTCGGTGCCAAACTTAATTTAGCGGTCATGTAGTATAAAGTTTGAGGAGTCAGGACACTTTAAATCTAATCAGAAAAACTCGTCAAAAAGTATACCAAAATGAAACTCCTCACATGAAGCTCCCTAGTAACGTGATACGATAAGATTTTAAATTTCTTCAAAAGTTAGTCGATAATAAATTACGTTAAATATATAACGTAGTTGTTTTATAATGCGCCGATTGATGATTAATAACGATTAATGTGTCGGGTTTTAATAAAATCGAGTTTAATAATATTAATATATATTTTTATAATTTATATAAAAATATTATATTTTATATTTTCATGTTTGCAAAAATGGCAATATATACCCTTGGTTTATAAACTTTTACAAGTTTATTCCTTTATATATAAAGTATATATAATTTAAACCTTTAACTTTGAAACTTGGCAAGATAGGTCCTTATAGTTATAACTTTGGAATAATGACATTTTCAGCCCCTCTAGTTATAAATTTCAGAAAGTTACGATATATACCCCTTGCATGGAAATAATTTACAAAACAAGTCCAAGGACATGCAAGCTTATTTTAGGGTCCAAATGGATATTTGAGGGTTATTGCTTATTACGAATATAGAGGGATATAAGATTGTTTCTAATGTAACAAAAGTTTAGAAAAAGATTCGTTAGTGAAAACAAAATGGGTCGTTTTTAGGTTTTTACCAAAACACCATGGTTCGGAGGATTTAAGGCTTTTAAGGTTAATATATGATCTTATAGAGTATTATGAACATTCTTTCAGTTTAAAGATTTAAGACTAAGATTTTGAGCTTACTTGAGCTAAAATGGGTCGAAATGGGGTTTTCGGGTTCGTATGCCTAGTAACGACTTCAAGGGTTCCTTTATCTTGATTCTTGGCTTCTATTATGAGCTTAGGGACTTCACTTGACCTTCCTTGGCTGAGTTAGAACTCCATTTAAGAGTGGGATAAGTGTTTGAGGTGTGATTGAAGTGAATGAGGGTCTTGGCCTATTTATAGCATGCGATTACCTTGGTGGCCAAGGTTTATGCTTAGAGTAAGGACCAAGGGTGTAGGATGATGACTTATGAAGGCTAGGTGATGAGTATGGTGAGCTAGAATTATAGCTAAGAGAGGTGGGGGTGTGTGGTTTAGCCGCGGCAAAGAAAAGGGACATGGAGGTAACAAGGCTTTCTTGGTGGCTAAGGGTTGTGATAGAGGTGCTTGTAAGCTGCTTGGTGACATGGTGGTGAAGTCATGGTGGTGCTATTTAACTTTCTTGGTTTAAAAATGGGTCAAAATGAGTGCAAATAGGTCACTGGTTTGGTTTTGGTTTGGCTTAGGGTTTAGGGTTTTAAAACGTGGATTAGGGTTAGGATTAGTGATAGTTTAGGGTTTAGGATTAAGGTTTAGTGTTAGGATTAAGGATTAGGGTTTAGGATTAAGTTTAGGGTTTAGTTTTAAGTTTAAAGTGAAATTAGGGTTTTAGGATGAATTAGGGTTTAGATTTAGGGTTTAGAAGTCATGCATTAAGTGCTTGTACCTTGTGCTAAAGTGGTGGTAAGAAACTAGAATGAATTTAGAGGTAAAATGACCTAGTTTGACTTTCATGCATTATTGACTAATACATTAAGCTTTAGAAAGTTATAACTTGATTTAGGAGGGAAAAGATATTCAAATGTTGTGCATTGTACACTTGTACACATAATTTAAAGGTTTGCACATTCATTTTATATGTATACATTACATATAATTAGGGTTTTGATGTAAACGTTAACGTTTAATGCTTGTTTTGAAATAACATTTTGAAAAGTATGTTAAATGAATAATGTACTTGATAAATGATATTAAGAAATAGACTTGACATATTAGGATGTTTACATGATATAAACATAGATAGAGATGACATTTACTTTAGAGATACAAGTTACGTTGTGTTGGGAATTATGCATTCCTGACTTAGTACCGCTAGTTATATTACTTAGTACCGCTAGTTGTAATTAGTACTGACAGTACAAAATGTTAAGTACTGATCAGATAGTTAGTACCGTTAGTATAAAGTAGTTAGTACCGTTTATGAGATATGCATGAGATATCTTAGGAAAGGATATGCATGATCTTTATACGCGTTTTGTAAAGCCCATTAGGGTTTCCTTAGTCTATAAAAGGAACCCTATGCATAGTTAGTAGATATAGTTCTACACAGATCATAGAGATCGAATAGTAATCATAGCTTGTAATCTGTAACCTAGGCAGATTCAAGGTTTAATATAAAAGTTCTTTTGTGATATTCAATATTGTTCTTTTTAGCATTATTGATTAGATTCCGTATAATCAATAGTGTTTACTCAGTGTTTCATTATTGTTGCTTTAGAATTATCTAAAGGAGCAAACTCTTTGCAAGTTGAAGGTTAAGATCTATTCAGTAAACTATCCAAAACTTGTATACAGAGATAGTTAGTAATCTTAAAAGAATTCCACCAAATCCCATTCTCCCTCCCAACAAACCCACACACCCTCCATCCTCAACAAACAAATTCTTTATCCACATCACAAACTCTCATCTCCAACAAAAAAAACAAAAAATAAAAACCCCCCCCCCCCCAACCCCCAAACATCAAACCCAAATTATACCCACTCCATTCCCCCCCCCCCCCCCCCCCCCCCCCCCATTTTTTTCTCTTTCCTTTTTCCCTCTGACAAATATATAATGTCACAAAGACATAACCTATGGTTGTATTGTCAATGGAGATCTAGATAAGAGCATGCACCAAACTGGAGAAACTCTTCTCCCCCTGCTCCTAAGATGCCAAACAAACTGTGATAAAACGGATTCAAGGAACGAGTTAAGAGCATCTTGATTTTAGCAATACCTGATGAATACCTCCTTAAGTTTCACAATGTTGAAGATGCTAAATCACTCTGGGAAGCAATCAAATCAAGGTTTGAAGGTAATGAAGAATCCAAGAAGATGCAAAAAAATGTTCTAAAACATCAGTTTGAAAATTTTTCTACTGCATTAAATGAAAGTCTGGACAAGGCTTATGATAGGTTCCAAAAACTCATAAGTCAATTGGAGGTTCATGGTGCTCCAATATCAAAGGAAGATATCAACCAGAAGTTCCTAAGAAGTCTTCCTCCTTTATGGAATCAAATTGCTCTAATCATGATAAATAAGCCAGACATTGATGAGATTGATATTGATGACCTCTACAACAATCTTAGGGTCTATGAAGATGAGATGAAAAGGTCTTCAAGTTCCACTCTATTTCAGAATTGGCATTTCTTTCTCTGATAAACATAGAGTACTAATGAAGTTAGTACTGCCAGTGGAGATTTTGGGGTTAGTACTGCTGGAGGAACTAGTCAAGTTCCATCTACTCCATGTGCTCATGATGTAGCTTACTCTTTCTTTGCACAACCAACAACCAGTCCTCAACTTGAGAATGAGGATTTTCAGCAGATTGATGAAGATGACTTGGAAGAATTGGATCTTAGATGGCAGGTGGCTATGTTGACTGTCAGAGTGAGGAAATTCATTCAGAAGACATGAAGGAACATGGATTTCAAAGAAAAATGACCTGTATCACTTGATAAATCAAAATTTGAGTGCTACAACTGTCACAGAAAAGAGCACTTTGCTAAGGAATGCAGATCTGGAAGGAATCAAGGGAAAAGATCTTATGGTGACAATGGCAGGAGCAATGCACCAAAAAATGAATCTTCATCACAGGCAATGGGGGCTCAAGATGGTCTAGGAGGATATGACTGGAGTAATGATTTTGAAATAGAACCAGTCAACTATGCTTTAATGGCAATCTCTTCTTCAAGCTCATCAAGTTCTTATGACAATAAGGTACAAAAATATTCTAAACAATGTCTTGAATCTTTTAAAACTCTTCAAAAGAATTATGATAATGAAAGAGAAAAACATAGCAGAGCAAGACTTGAAATTCAGGGTTATGAGTTGGCCTTAGAGTCACTAGAATCTAGGATACTTGTACATGAAAAGAATGAATTGGCTTAGGGGGGGAAATATGAGTTTCAAAACTATGAGCTTAAATGCAGAGAAATAAAAATTAACAACCTTAACCTGGAATTAGAGAAAGTTGTTAAGGAAATATATGAGTTAAAATTAAAGATAGAAAAATGGGAAGAATCATCCAAGAATCTTGATGAATTACTCAACAGTGAAATGAGTGCTAGAGATAAAGCTAATTTAGGATATGGCGCACAATTGAATGAAATGAGTAACAATTCTGAAACTGATAGTGAGATTAGTTTGAGTGTTTTTGATGTCAGATCTAGTGATGAAGAGAACACACCAGCAAATTATAGGTTCTCTAAAGCGGATGGCTTTCATGTTGTTGCCCCTCCTATAACAGGGAACTTCTTAACCCCAAGAGTTGACATATCATTTGCAGGTTTAGATGAATATGCCATTAGGAAGAAAATAATTGAGTCAAAAACAACTGATCTTAATACTAAAACAAGTGAGACTGTAGGTAAAATAAATGAAGCAAATACTTAAAAACCTAAGACAGTCTATGAATCAGTTAACAGAGATAAAGTTATCATTAAGGATTGGAACTCATATGATGAGGATGATGTGTCTGAAGTGCAAACAGTTAGTCCTGTTAAGACTAATGAGACTCAAACAGTTAAAACTAGAGTTGATAAAATTAGTCAAACTTCTCAGAAACAAGGAATTGGTTTTAAGAAACTAAAAGCTTGCTTTGTTTGTAAAAGTACTGACCATTTGATCAAAGATTGTAATTTTCATGACAAACAGAGTCAAGAACCTAAGCTGGAAACTGTGGTCAATACTGGTCCAAGGGTGGACAAACCAGTATGTGATAATACTAAAAGGGTTAATCATCAAAAAATTTCAAAATACCCTCATTTATTTAAGAAGATTTTATGTCTCTCAGGAGTTCTAACAAGAACAGGTTTGATTACTCCTATTGTTAAGCAAAATGAGAAAAGAGCAATCGTCACAAGTTAGTATGCTTGGCAGTTAGTATGATAGGCCAAGTTAGTACTAGCTAGGATGTTAGTACTGCTGAAATATACATATCGTTTGTTTCTGTGAATGTTTAGGACGTTTTCTTTTGAAGGGGAGGACATATGTGGTAGCATGTTCTTTCAGTGTTGGCTGTGAACAACACAACATTATGGTCATCAGTTCACTATTCATCTAATAGACTTCAAGAACTGGCTAGTCCAAGCAAACGATTTTGGTATAGATTCTCTAATAATTGTTTCGGTTGATAGTTACCAAAAACTATATGGTTATCAATGCTCAATTGTTATTGCAATGAAAGGCATTGCTAGTCCAAAGCTAACGCCTTGGTAAAGAATTCACCAATCAATTTATGCTCGGTAGTTGCCAAAAACTATAAAACAGTCCAATGACCCACCTCTCTCAAGAGGTTACACACTTAGAAGTGGGAAGGACAGTTTGGAACTTAAGGAATTGATGGCAAACTGTACCCAAATTGTCTATTTTGTGAGGAAAAATAATAGAGAGATTTGGTGAGTTCAAAAACAGAAAGAGAGTTGTGTGTGAAAAACAGAAATAAGTGTTTGGTGAGAAAAAGAATTGAGAGATATTTTGTGAGTTTAAAAATATAAAGAGAGTATATAAGAGTCTACATTGGTGCTGAATATCTTTGATGGATCAATTTTGGAGTTAATACTGCTTGGTACCACACTTAGTACTGTCAGTGTTAAGTTAATACTGCCAGGCAAGTATTACTACTGCTGGATGAAGTTAGTACTGTTAGACTTAAAACTAGTACTGCTAGACTAAACTTAGTACTGCTAAGTAATCGTTAGTACTGTTTGAGTCCTAACATATTTTCCTTAATCAAAGAGCCGTTGAGATATTTCCGCCACATATATAGCTTATAGGGTTTGACTAATTGGAGACTTCTTGATTTATCTATATCATTAAACCAATTTTCTTTCAAAGTATAAGTATACTACTCTTTTTACAGTCGGTTGTGAAAACATACTTTTTAACCTCACTCATAATTCATTCATCTCAAGAAACCTTACACCTTTATCCAACACGATATAATCCCCACCTCATTCTTTCAACTTTTCATTCATCAAATTGCACAGTTCGAATTTTTGGACAAGCATAAATGGACTCGCATATATGGATAAATCTGCAAGTAGTGAGGGCTTTGATGAAAACTATATATTTCTTATTCAGCTTCTTGATATATACTACGCATTACACTAACAATGTCATCATTTTTTGTGTCCCGTATTGAAAAAAAATTTTGGGAACAGTGTTTTGAGCCAACTACTGGAGGAAGGACTTCAAGTATTTATGCACCTATTGATGACATGAAAGAAAGCTTCATAACTGAAGATTCTTTGAGGGAGACATTTGAAGTTTTTGAGGCAAGAGGCATTTCTTCACTCTCTAAGAGCAATATTTAAGCACTTAGCTCATATGGGGTATGTGACTAATTCTGAAAGCCTTACATTCTTTAAAGGTCATTTCTCACCCCAATGGAAGTTCTTTATTCACACAATTCTGCATTGTCTGAGCTACCACTATGAAGAGCATGGGATCAATTCAGTAGCAACATTGCTACAACACTCATCTTTCTAGCTACAAGCAGGAAGTTTAACTTTTCTAAATTCATTTTTGAAGCCATGGTTAAGAATTTAGATAGCCCACACAAATTCTTATTGTATCCCAGGTTTATTCAACTCCTTCTTAACAAACAACAAAGGTTACTCTTACCTCATACTAGAACTTATCCCACTCCTATTCATACATGTAAACTGTTTAGTAATTGAGGAGAGCCTATAAGGGTATTCGGGGTAGTGACTCTTTGTTTTGAGAATATCGTTGGTACAGCACAAAATGAAGAACAACAAACAATTCACCTCTAGGATAACTTCGTCACAATCATTATCTCCACAACCTACTCACATTACCCTTCACTAGAACTAATTCAACCCAACTTGAGGCAAGGAGACTGCTTCTATGCCCCATGATTCACCTCTCCATGATGTTCACTCACATGGAAGTGCTGAGGGTAGTGTGCAACAACATAATTTGATGGTTTTGGTTACCAAATTGAATGACAGGATTTGATGGATTGGGAACGGACTTGATCAGACAAAGAAGATTATAGTAATGCTCTCTCACAAAGTTAGTACTGTAGAGTAAAGAAACTTGTGTAGTCCAAGCTGTAGTTGGCAAGTCGGGCTAAGAGAAAGGCAAAGATTGTTCTTTCTGATGATGAAGAGATTGCAGAAGATTCTTCCAAATAGGGGAGGAAGATTTCTCAAATTGATGAAGATCCAACGGTTGCAGTGAGTACAGTATGACGGGTATTTATTGGATCCCACTGGAGAGGAAGTTCAAGAGAAGCCCAGTGTTTAAAAATGAATTACTGGTCAAAGGAGTGACTCCTACTGAAATCATTTGGAAGAAAGGGAAGTGGTGAGAAAGGTAAGATGGTGATTAGTATGTAACATATCAAGTTAGTCTGCTTAGTCCTCCAAACGTGATAGTACTGTTGTACCTTATTGTATATACAAGAAGGAGTGCCTAGGATAATGGACCAAGGCCATAGTGGAAGAAACCTACTACTCCAAGAAGGTTATGAAAAGAACTCAAGTGCAGTTAGTATGGATGAGGAGTTAGCTAGGAAGTTGGAAGAAGAAAAAGAATCAGGTTTAATGCAGAACAAGAAGCAAGAGCTTTGCAAGAAGAAGAAGAAGAAAGACTAAATCTGGAAGAAGCTAGGGAATTGCAAAGACAACTTAATCAAAGACAAGATGTTCCAATTCAACCTACTCAAACTCAGGGAATTGACTGGAATGATCCAAGTGTACTAAGATATCATGCTTTGAAGAATAAACCTGTGTCAATAGCTCAAAAGCAGAAGGAATATATTACATATTTAGAAGAATCAAGAGGCTAATAGCGATCGAGCTCTTCAAGAAATGAGATCTAATGACATCAGACAATTTTTAAAAGGATATGGGATCATGTCAATATACTTTATTCTATAGGTTGAAAGTGGAGAAAAAAATTCTTCTAAACAAGTGAAGAGTAAACTTCAAAAATAGTAGAAGAAGAGAAGGTTAAAGAAGAAGATGTAAATCCTGAGACAATGTTGATTGAAAAGAAAGCTGTTGAAATTAGAAGAAAAACACTTGCAAGAAGAAGATAAAGTGATAAACAAGGTCAAGACAGCTCAAAGGAGACAAAAGAAAGAGAACGAAACGCTGTTATGAGGTAAGAAAAGATGAATTAAGTATGTTGGTTGACAGTAGTTCCAGATTGAGGAAGAATTTAGATTTGTAGATCATGTTAGTCTTGTCATACTAGTTCTCCTATAGTTGATTTGGGGAATATCAAGTTTAGGAAATATGCATGTTTACAAGATCATAAGAGCAGATGGAAACACTAGTTATCATAAAACCTTTGAGAGTATACTGAAAAGTTTTGATAGACATGACTTAGAGGTTTTACACAGGTTGGTAATGGAAAGATTTCAAGATAACACTCTAGAAGGATACAATTTGATTGTTATGGGGTGGTGCTGTCAAGATACTAGAGTCTGAGCCAAGATGATGAATAGGAAGAATCAAAAATTAGTGGAAATATTAGTGGAAAGCTTGTATGAAACTTGTGGGGTGCACACACTGATGGTTGATGGTACTTTGATGACTATTCATATGTTTATAGAGAAAAAGTATCCACTCACCAAAGAAACACTTCAAAAGATGCTTAACTGGAAATTAGAAGCTGAAGTAGAAAGTTCTATGGCATTTGAATTGCTAAAGTTTATCAAGACTCAGATTACCAATAAAAGTGTGTTTGAAAGAATCCTCAGCAAAAGAAGAATTGAAGTTCTTGTCAGAGAAACTTGAATATTTGAGATAAATCACAAGTTTAAGGGAGGATTGTTTAGGATTTCTTAAGCTTCTTCAGAGTTAATATGCTGGCTAAGGGTTAATACTGCTGGTGAAGACTTAATGCCGTTAATGAAGATTGAAGAAATAAGTCTAAGTCTTTAGTACTGCTAGCTTTGTAGTTAGTACTGCCAGTACAATGTTAGTACTGCCAGTAATAGTTAGTACTGTTAGTTAGTATTAGTACTGCTAGTGTATTGTATTAGTACTGCTTATGAGATATGCATGAGATAAATTAGGAATAGATATGCATTATCTCTTAACGCATTTTGTAAAGCCCATTAGGGTTTCCTTAGTCTATAAAAGGATCCCTGGGCATAGTTAGTAGATATAGTTCTACACAGATCAATAGAGATCTATTAGTAATCATAGTTTTTGTAATCTGTAACCTAGGCAGATTAAAGTTATATATAAAAGTTCTTTTGTGATTCTCTAAAATATTGTTCTTTCTTCAGCCATTATTGATTAGTTTCTGCATAATCAATAGTGTTCAAATCAGTGTTTCATTATTGTTACTTTAGAATTATCTAAAGGAACAAACCCTTTACAAGCTAAAGGTTAAGATCTATTCAGAAAATGATCCAACAGGAATGAAGTCGAAATCCATATAAAGGGTGGGATGGGTGGGCAAAATATTAGGCACATCAACGGGGATGTCTTCTACCACATCAATGGTTGAATCTCCCAGATTGGGATAATCAACATGAAATGATTCGAACTCGGGAAGGGAAGTAGAATTATTGTCACCTTCCGAGTCGTAATCATCACTCTTAATACCCGGTGGTATTGAGTCATCCGAACCAAGAAATATATCGATCTCTTCCCTAAGAGAGTCACTATCCTCAACGGGGATAGGAAATGTAGGAAGAGACTCGATGATCGTATTTGGATTAGCATGAAAATCTTTTGGCGGACGGGGAGATGAATTATCGTATAGCAACCTCTCCAAAAGGACTATATATCCTCTTGCTCTCTTATTACAATTCTTGGGATTGTTATGAGGTCACCGGCGAACTCTGCAGAAGAGTGAATTCAATCTTTGGGAGAGGAAGCATCAAAGTATCACAATGTGTAATGATTCAAGAAGATAAGACTCGTACAAACGATCATTTTTGGAGTTGAATCGAGGGGTCTTCATTATGAAATAGGATAAATCACTAGGATATGATTTCTTGTCAAGATCAAAAGAGGGTTCAATTAAGTTTTAACTCTCTTATTTAGTGATTTACTCCTCAAGAATTGACTCGTCATCACTAGAGGTAGAATCGTCGAAGAGAGGATTGACAAACGTTGAAAAATTTGTCGTTTGAGAATCATCACAATCGGGCACATCACACCCACTTTCGATATCGGAAAAATCCTCGAACTCACTTGGGATTGGGACAAGGTTCTCATCACTAGACTTTATTAATTCGTTCGATTCCGTTTTCGGAATAGTGCTAAGATGCTCGTCCCCCATACTTAGAGAGTTATCGGGCTTCTCGGTTGGTAAGACGGGTGTGATTGCAGACTTTAAGTAGACTTTAAAAAAGTTTTTGTCCTCAAGTAGACTTTAAAAAAGTTTTTGTTTATGAAAATGTGTCCCAACCGAAGTTAAGGATTTTCCGTTAAAGCATCGTTTTGTCCTAATCACCTGTACATAACCAAGCTCCTCACGAAATATTGAAATGAACATACTCAGATCACTCAACTAATCTAGGGTGAAACATTTAATTGGTACACTCAATTTCTCGGTCGTGATTAGTTTTTTATCATAGGCTTGGCAAGGATACACATCTCCATCGCTAAAGCTAAGGAGAAACAAGTCAAAAGATAAATTGGGTTAAGAAGGCTTAGGGTTGATCATTCAACAGTCTTTCACCATAAGTACCACACCAACAAGGAAGTTGCATTGTACATACATGGCCGTAACGACAGAATAGACATATATAATCCGATCACATCCATGTTCGTGTTTAACCAGTGGTTAGGATGAAGAACGATATAGGGTAGAGAGCATCTAACTTTCACCGAAAGTTGTCATCCAACAAGGTAGCTGAGACATGAATATATGGCCGTAACGACGGAATAGACATGCATGCTTGTACAAGTCCTCGTTCGAGTAGACACTAAGGTTAGTTGCTATGAAAGGGAAGTAAAATAGGTGTTAAACAAAATTTGCGAAATGTTAGATATTAGAAAAAGACTCGGTCACCCTGTGTATTTTACCGTTTATTGTTGCTCGTAGTTAAGTAGTTAATGTATAATGTTCGGTACTGGGCCGAGTATTAAACCCAATGTGTTAGCCCTTCACCAAGGCCTTAGGTCGGTTTCATTGTAACTATAAAAGCCTCTTCCATACCATGGAAGAGGTGGGTTAGTTATTTCATTAATACAAGTTTATTTTCTCACTCTAGAAAAGTTCTCTCTCACTTTCTCTCTCTAGAACTTGGCTAATCCACTAGTCATTCAATTTTGTTATGATTTCCAATATCCTACAATTGGTATCAGAGCACATGGGATGATTAGCTAGATTGTGTGTGCGTTTTATTGGTTAGTTTAGATCAAAAGTTTGGTTTTTGAAGGTTTATAGTCTTGTTCTTGGTTTTCTTTGATCTTGACATTTGTGCAGTTAAAGTTCATGTTTTTATAGTTGCTATAGCCTCATCTCCAGTACCATGTCTACTCTGTGCAATCTAAGAAACACGGATCAAAAAACGTTCATAAGGGGTGATTTTTAGGTGTTGTTTTTAGTGTGAAAAACAAGTTTTTCATTTCCAGCGAGTTAAGATCTCTGTTCGCAGTTTCTTCGTAGCGAGTATTACGTTATTTGTACTAGAGAGTTTTCCAAAATACTACATTGTGTGTCGAGTAAGTACAGTTGTCAATGATGTGTGTATTGTGAGGTAGCGAGTTAAGTCTAGCGAGTTTTCTTCTATTGCAAAGTAGCGAAGTTGGATCCTACGCGAACATTACAGTTAGCGTGTTGGATAAAGCGAGTTAAGATAGGCGAAGTGACAGGTTTGAAGATCTTTTTTCTAGCGACTTGTGTACTAGGGAACTGTCAATTTAATTTCTGGCCAGCGAGTTGTATATTCTTCAGCGAGTTAAGCATAGCGGAGTTACAGCTTTTAAAGAGCTTTTTCTAGCGATTGTGAAACAGGAACTATGTCAATTTAATTTCTTGGACAGGAGGTTATCTACTCTCTTCCAGCGAGTTAAGCATAGCGAGTTACAGGTTTTTAAAGATCTTTTTCTAGCAACTTGTGAACAGGAACTCTGTCAATTTACCTTTTTGCCAGCGAGTTGTCTACTCTCTTCCAGCGAGTTACAACCAGCGAGTTGTTGACTTTTTAGATTTTTGAACTAAATTCTTCAACCTATAATCCTAACAACCTTTTACAACAATTCACCCATTTCACACAATCAATCACCACTTTTAACATATCAAATTCACTTAATCTATTGTTCGTTCACAATTAATCATTTCACAATTATCTACGATGGGTATCTTTCGGGATGACATCCCAATGTGCCGGTTCAAATACCCGACCACCTATGCTTGATAGGACTGACTTTGCATCATGATAACAACGTATTCGACTGTCTTGTCAGGGTAAAGAGAATGGTGTGAACATTCTGAAGTCAATTGATGAAGGACCATTTCAGATGGGGACATTTCAAGAAACACTAGCTGAAGGGACTGAAGGTAGCCCACATCTAGGTCCAGAACGACCACGAGTATATTCTAACTTGTCACCTGAAGATAAGGAAAGGTACAATGCTGACATTCGGGCAACGAACATCCTACTTTAAGGGCTGCCAAAAGATATCTACTCTCTTATCAATCATTACACCGATGCAAAGGACATATTGGACAATGTAAGCCTTCCAATTCTTCTTCTATTTAATTCACATAATCATCAAATATCAATTTATTTTCTCTTTTTGCTCCTAGAAGGTTCGGATATTAACAAAGAGGACCGTCGAAATCAATCAACTTTGTATGATGACTTTGAACACCTTCTGTAGAACAAGGGAGAAACCATTCACGCAATACTATGTATGGTTTGCCAAAACTCATTGTGGGAAATAGATTGTAAAAGACTTTCTACTGGTAGTATAACAGTTATTCTGGTTTGTATTAGTTTGGTTTTCTGGGCAGTACTAAGTTTAAGTCTGGCAGTACTAAGTTAGTCTGGCTGTACTAAAAGTTAGCTACTGGTAGAGTGGCAGTCTTAGTAAGTATTGGTAGTATTTAGTTTAAGTCTGTTTATGTAGTGAATAGAAAGTATAGTTATCTTAGAGATATTTTAGGAGATATCTTAGGAAAGAATATGTATATCCTTTCACACGTTTTGTAAAGCCTTCTAGGGTTTCCTTGGTGTATAAAAGGAACCCTACGGCATAGAGTTTCATATATGTAATTGACGCATGAGCCTTATAAAAATCAATAGCAAAATTATTATAATTATTCTTTTAATTCTTGTGTTAAGATTCCGCATTAAAAATTTGATATCATAGTTCAGTGTCACTCACATAGCTGGATTTGGGATTTATTCAAGTTAGCTATTGTCTTACAAAGGTATTTTGATCCAATACATAAGACCTACAATCGTGGTATCAGAGCCCAACCTAGGGGGACTTTGAATAAGAAGAATTCACTAGATCACAAAACAAATCACTTCCTTACAATTCTATACAAAATGTCTCAACTGCTTTATGATGGGTTCTCACAACCTAATCAGTTGTTGGATGAAGAATACACCATGCAGATGCATCAGACACTGGTTTGCACCCTAAACAACAACAACAAAAAAAAAAAAATACGGGTGGGGGGGGGATTCCTTAAAACAACTGCTATCTCTAATTCAACCTCCTAATTCTGAAGAAGGTGGAGTATGATATATGGGGCCTATTGGATGGAGCATTACCTTGAGTACATTGACAATGATGTTTGGAACGGTAATTCAGAATGGAAACTCAAGAGAGAATTTCAATGGAAGGATGGTATAGTTCGAATACTCTCTCACCAGTAAACTGTGAGCAAAAGAAATTCAACTGTTGAAAAGGAAAAGAAAGGATAAGAATATCTTGTGATGCTATTCACAAGGAGCATATGAGATGATTTCATGGAATTGGATGATGCAAAAAGAGATTGGGAAGCCATATAGAACTAGGTTTGGTGGTAATGCAAATTCAAAGAAAATGCAGAAGGCTGTTTTCAAACAATAGTTTAAAGCATTTAAAATATCCAGTTCAGAAGGGTTAGAAAAGGGTTATGACAGATTCCAACAATTACTTTCTCAGTTGGAAGATCAGGTGTGAAGGTATAACTGAGGATCGCAAATCATTAGTTTCTCAGATCTTTTGCATAGCATGGTACAATTCTGCAATGAGATGTAAGAGAACTTAACCAGAGGTTGTCACTTTATCCTATGATGATTTGTACAATATACCTTAGAGTTTTTGAGCAGGAAATCCAAGGTGCCTCAAAAACATCTTCAAGTGCTCAAAATGTTGCTTTTTTTTCACAAAGCAAAAGCTAGTGTACTAATAAGGTTAAGTCTGGTTTTAAGGTGCCTACAAGTACTTGCACTTCTCCTTCTACTTTTCACCTATTGATTCCTGAAAAAGAAGTTCAAGCTGGTTTTGCTAATGAAGTTATCTATTCCCTCTTTGCCAAACAATTAGAGGACTGAGACTTGCTTCATGAAGATCTGGAACAAATTGATGATTTAGACATTAAAGAGATGGACATAAAGTGGCAGATAGCAATGATTGCTATTCGAATGAAGAAGTTTTATAAGAAAACAGGAAGGAGAGTTCGTGTAGATGGAAAAACACATGTTGGCTTTGACAAAAAGAAGCTTGAATGCTTCAATTGTCACAACACTGGTCACTTTGCATAGGACATGTCCAGCAAAGGGGACACAGGATGGAAGAAGAAGAGGAGATATTTTTCAACTTCAAGAAGCTGGGGATGCAGAGAAGAATCAGATGGGCTTGCTGACAATGGATGATGGGATTGTCAATTGGGGAGAACATACTAAAGTTGAAGAGACAAATCATGCACTTATGGCTATCAGCTCAAGTAATGAGGTTCTTGGTGATTCTAAAATTGCATATGATTCATACAATTCCCTTTAAACATTACTGTGTGATGAACAAATGAATCAGTTAGGTGATCAAGAAGCACAAATACTTGCCTATAGTCAAGCTGTTAAGAAACTAGAAGCTCAACTTGTTACTTTTCAAAAACAGCAACTTTCTCTAAATGAAAAGCTTACATTTCAGGCTAATGAAATATATGAAAAAGATGAAAAGCTTAAAAGATATAGGAGAATAGGAATGAAAGCTGTCAAAGAAAAGGAACAATTGCAGAAAACATTAGATTCATGGAAAGATTCTTCCAAGAATCTTTGGAGATTAATTGATTCTGGCATGAGTTCAAATAGTAAAGTTGGCTTAGGATTTGAAATACAATCAAACAATGAGGTTCTAAGTTATGAGGAGGAAATGAACTTTTCTATTTTTAATTGTTCAAAAGAGGATTCAATTGGAAAACCTGTGTACAGTAGATTTACAAAGACTAATGATTTTAAAGGTGTTCCACATCCATTAAGTGGAGATTATACTCCTAAACCACAAGAGGAAATTGATGATTCTTTGTATGTTTATGGTAAAAAGGGTCCTCAAAAACCTAAAATTAGTGTCTCAGATGACAATTCTTCTGAGCATTCTACCTGTCAATCAAATGACAGTAAAGGATCTTGTGGAAATACCTCTGAGCACTCTTTTGAGACTAAATTGGAAAGTTTAAGTGTACAAAATGAGATGTCTAAGTCAAGGTTGGAAGTAACTAATGAAAAAGTTGTGTCTGAATTACAAGAAGTTGAACCTAGTTGTGCAAAACACGTAAAAACTCCTAGGCAACCACTCAAAGATAAAGAAACACATAAAGTTAATAGGAAGAATTGGAATGATATGATGGGAAGAGAACTAGGGGAAGGTCACTCTTTTACAAAGAAGAACTGTTTAGTTTGTGGTAGTCTAAGTCATTTGATTAAAGATTGTGACTATTATGAAAAGAAAATGGCAAGGGAAGCTGAGGTTAAGAGGGTTGTTAATACTGGTTATAGGATGGAAAAACCAGTCTGGACAAAAGCTAGCAAGGTCAATCACTCAAATAAATTTGTTCCTAGATCAGTACAACTTAATGCTGGTAGGCCTAATTTTAATTCTGTTAGGCCTAATATTAATACTGGTAGGACAAACATTAATTCTGGTAGGCCTAAGGTTAATATTGTTAGTTCTAATATTAATACTGTTAGATCTAGACAACCAGTACCTAACAAGACCTCAAACAGTTAAAGTCCCAAAAGATCACAGATGAATCAAAGAAGGGATTTTTCAAAATCATATTCATCTGTAAGAAGACCCTTTGCAAAATCTACAACACAAATGGCTCATTCTAATGCTATAATGGGAAGTTGGGAATCTGCTGTTAAGACCTCAGCAAGTTATAGTTGGAGAAACACTAGACCAAACTTCAATTATAATAGTGGGCCTACTTTTATTAGAACTATGAATGCAAATGATCCACAAGGTAAACCCAAGCCTGCAAAGGCCTGGGTCCCTAAGAGAAACTA